>PVHP010025551.1:0-25428 GCA_004024765.1 Zapus hudsonius | reverse complement strand
CCACTATTTACTCTTTAGGTTACAGTATGCTCATGAGGATTTTATGTTTTTGAATCTAATTTGGATTGGCCTCCTGCTTAAGCCATTCCCCTCCCCCCTTCCCATACCCCTCATTCCTAACATCTCACTTCTTTCTATAAGTCTGCATAAAGAAAACAGTTAACCTGAATAAGGACCGCATATGAGGGAAAGTATGCGGTGTTCAAATCTCTGTTCTTTTGAGTGTTCTTTTCTCAGAATGTTTTCTTGCCCCCCCACTTTTTTTTGCCTTTAGGTACTCTTGTATTTGAATATTTGTTCACATAACGGTCCCCAAATATCTTGGTGGTCACCTTTATTGTCTGCCTGCCTGCCTGCCTGTCTTCTTTCCTTCCTTCCTTCCCTCCCTCCCTCCCTCTCTCCCTCCCTCTCTCCCTCCCTTCTTCCCTCCCTCCTTCCCTCCTTCCCTCCCTCCCTCCCTCCTTTCCTTCCAAGATCAAAATAGCCATAAGAGCCATTTTGTGCTCAGCCCTCCATCTTTGCTAAAAATTGACCTCAAACAGATGTTCTTATAAAAAAACATGTCTGTGTGCCAAAAGATATCTTGCTACCCCTAGACTCAGCCAGCAGACGATAAGATGCGAGGTCCCTGGCTGTCTGCAGTCAGGTTATTCTGATACAACAAAGCCACACCTGCAGAGGCTTGGAAAGTCCCCAGTTGTGGTTCTTGTGGTTTTTGCCCTTAAATACCCAAAATTGTAACTGTCCAGCATCACATCCCCAGAGCTGCTGTGCCAGTGTGTGTGTCGGATAGCAGCTCGAGCTTTTAATAAAGATCCTCATGTGCTTGCATCGGACTTGGTCTGCCTGGTAGTCTCTGTGGAGGTCTCACTCCTCGGGCACAACACCCACCCTTCCTTCCTTCCTTCCTTCTTTCCTTCCTTCCTTCCTTCCTTCCTTCCTTCCTTCCTTCCTTCCTTCCTTCCTTCCTTCCTTCCTTCCTTCCTTCCTTTTATCATTCCCTCCTTCCTACTCTCCCTCCTTTTTTCCCTCTGATATCCTTCCTTTCCCCTCCCTCTTTTTAACTAGAATAATTCAAAAGATCTACCTTTCAGGTTTGACAACCTTTTTTTTTTTCTTTTTTTTTGCTTTAATCTACTCTGCTGTTGAGACTTTCAACTGTATTTTTATTTTATTTATGATATTTCCTAGTTCTGAGATTTCTGTTTGTTTCTTTCATGATGAATTTTTTTTTGCTGAATCTATCATTCATATCATGATTTCTTTTCCTAATTTTGTCCAAATGCCTGTGGGCATTTTATTGAATCTGTTTCCTTATAATCTTTTTTAAAAAATTCTTTTTCTGGCATGTTCTCATATCATTTTCTTTCTTTCTTTCTTTCTTTCTTTCTTTCTTTCTTTCTTTCTTTTTTTTTTTTTTTTGTGGTTAGTTGCAACAAAAGTCCTCTTTGCCCTTTTTTTTTTTTTTTTTTTTTTTTTTTTTTTTTTTTTTTTTGGAGTTAATTTTCAGCAATAGGCCCTGTGCCCATGCTTTTTTTTTTTTTTCTTTATTGTTCATAATGATTTACATTGTTTAGTGGGCCAACCATGAGTTGTTATCCCCAATTTCCCATTGCCCCCCTTCCCCATCCCTAGTCAGCTGGATATCCTCCTCCGTGGGCCATCTGTATCAGTCTTTGTAGTAGGGGACCATGGATAGCTCATTCTTCAGCTGGGCTCTCATGTCTCAAGTGTGTAGTTACTGAGGGTTGCCAAGTCTCTGCTATTCTCCCCCACCACATTCCAGATTGGGGTGGGTAACTGGCTTCAGTCATTTTTGATGATCCCCAACTTTTCCAGGGTTCTGACAAGCTTGGGATGGTTGGGTAGGGCTTAGCTGGTACTTTGGGACAGGACTCATTCACTGTTCTTGCAGTTAGTAGCTACCAGCTGAAAGTAGTTGAAAGCCAGGTGTTCACATGGTGACATTCACAATCATGTGGAAATGTTCCTGTTGGAAGGTGCTTTGTTGTCAGTGTTTGTTGTAGTTTTGGGGTGCAGCTGAAGACCATGTGGTTTCTATTCTGATCTTTGAGCGTGCTTATTTGCTTAAAATGAGTTGAGCATAATAGTTAAGTAAGGTTGGTCTTGTCCTGTTATCAGGATGCTGTCTTGCTTTCCTGGCTCATGCATCATGATGCGCGTCCTCATCTGACTTACTGTGAGCTTTCATGGATTGAACTTGGGACTCGATTTTATTAATTGATAAAGGGTGGCTGTATATAGTGTGGCAAAGTGGCCTGCGATATAAGGAGGTCCTCCCCCATATAGGGTCTCGTTCTAGCCTCAGCTGACTTGGAATTCACTATGTAGTCTCAGGGTGGCCTTGAACTCACAATGATCCTCCTACCTCTGCCTCCCAAGTGCTAGGATTAAAGGCGTGCGACATTATGCCCAGATGATAAGAGGTTTTGATTGTGGTATTGATCGACAACTCAATAATGCTTGTGAGCTTAGACAGATTACCTTTTGTCCCCCTCTCCTTTAAAAAAAAAATAAACCTATCCTTACATGTAGAGAGGATGTACAAACATTCTGTCTAAATTATTGAATGGTTGTGAGAATAAAAGGGAAATTTTGCATGGAGGAGGTGCATAGTAAAACACAAAGCAGCACAAGATTTACAACAGTCCAGGCACCAGTGCCAGGTAAGGAGAAGAGAGGTCTTGAGCTTGTTACACTGAGTGAGTTGCATTGCTTTTCTAATGCCGTTGTAGTCAGTTCCCCTTGCTGGGATGAATATCCAAACCAGACACAGTTTATGGGAGGCAGGGGTTTATTTTAATCTTACAGATCCAGGGGAAGTTTTATCAAATGGTGGAAGAAGCTGCTTCCCATACACCTAAGCAGTGAGAAACAACCAAGCAGCCAGCAAAAACCAAAAGCAGATGACAGGATCTGGTAGCTAGCAGGACCCCAGAGCTCAGACTTCCCTGCGTACCTTTGGACTGGAATTCGGATCCACCTCCAGTACACTTTAGGACTGGATTCCAGGATCTGCCCCCAATGACACCTCCTCCAGTCAGGTGGCTGGATATCCACGTAACAAGTTTTAATAAAACATCTGAGTCTATGGGGGACATATATTCAAACTTGTGGAGATGCCATCATCACTGATGTGTGTATGCTGTTTGGTCAGGTAAACCACTTCTGTGTTTATACCATTGAGTCTATAGAAGGGGTCATCAAGAATAGTTCCCTGAGTCATGTGCTACCATCCATCATATTTCTAGTTTCAGCCTCATATATGCACTTCTTGGCCAGTCTGTGGCTGGATGTGAACCAGATATTTATGTCAGTTTCAGGTTGGGGAGATGGTTCAGTGACTAAAGGACTCACCATACAAGCATAAATTCAGACCTCAAACCCATATAAAAGCCAGGTGTGTGCTTGTAATACCAGCCTGGGGAAGCAGACAGGAGAATTGCTGGGGCCTGCTGGTTAGTTAGTCTAGCTGAATTAGTTTCAATGAAATATCTTATCTCAAAAGATAAGGTGGGTTGGGATGTCAACCTCTGACTTCCCTATATGTGTCTGCATGCACACACACCTGCCCATGCACATACAAACACACACACACATATACTATATACACAAATAATAAATATTTGTGTTAATTATAATGATGACAAAATATTTTGTTAAAGAAGCCTCTGTCTCAACTTGCTAATGAGCTGAGAATGCTTAGTAACTTGCTTAGTTTGACAAGATTGAAGGAGCGTGTTAAAGAAGCCTGTTGTCTCTGATCATCCCATTTCTAATTACAACAACTGGTGGTTGCCTGGCTCTTAATATGAAAGCATCACATTCGCTGGACACTCTTTTTCTGGGACTTAGGAGCTCATGTTAGTCAAGAGCTGATGAGAGGAATGAGCCTTCCTAATAGCTTAGACACTCACAGATTATGAGGGAAATTGATTTAACTGTGAACTTAAAATGGTGCTCAGAGACCTCCTTAAGAAGAGGATTGTTCTGAAACTTCCTTGCGAATAACAAATGAGATCATGGGGATCCCTGTTAAAGATGATGCCTTCCCTAGTGTGCTTATATTTTAGAGGAGAAACCTAGGTTTTATTTTTTGCAGGGCCTGCTGTACCCAAACATCATCATGGGTACGGCAAGCCCCTGCAAACAAACTCCAGATGAATGTGCCACCTTATACATTTGGCTTTATGTGGGTACTGGGGAATCAAACCTGGGTCATTAGGCTAAAAAGGCAAGCAACTTAACTGCTAAGCCATCTCTGCAGCCCCTATATAGGTATTTTATATATACCTATATAGTTTGGTAGAAACTGTGTGGAAAAATAATGAAAAGAACCAGTTTACAATCTTAAAAGTGATTACATCTGATTAGTGAGGTTATTGATGGTCTTTCTTTTATGAAGTTCTGTGTCTTTGTTTTCTTGATTAGGCATGCTTTACTTTTGGAACCTAAAAGGAAAATAAAGTTTAAGAAAAAGTATCATTTTTGCCCCCTCCCCTAATCTGTACAATCGAGGTGGGAACCTAGTCTTGACAGCCTTTAAAGATCTCATAGAATAGAAAGTTCTTCCATTTCATCCCTCAAATAGTGTTGCTCTGTGATGTCTGGGCTGTTGGACTATCTTAGAAGACCTGGCTGCCCCTTCTTCATGAGGGAAAAAGATACTTTTTGCTTTAATAAAATATGAGAATCATTTGTGTTAGAATGCCTGATGTTTAATAGAAAAAAAACTAAAAAGGGGTGGATGGATGGTCCAAAGAAAGGTTAAGAATAGCTTAATAGAAGTCCATTTTTTTATACTAGTAGTCGTGGGGTGAGATCTTTGATGAAGGGAGAATTCCCATTTGATCTCCTGGGAGTTTAGTTTTCTAAGATTTGAAGCTAAAGTTGAAGCTAAAGAATAACTTCACAAGTAAATGGCCTCTCTCTCTCTCTCTCTCTCTCTCTCTCTCTCTCTCTCTCTCTCTCTCTCTCTCTTTCTCTCTCCCTCCCTCTCCCCCTCCCTCTCCCTTGCTCTCTGTCTCTCTCTTTCTCTCTCTAGCCACACTTTGTCTTATTGCCCCCTTCCTTCATTCACTTATCAATAACTTCATCTCATTTGCTTTATCCTGTAAATTCCATTATCTCCCAGGCAGTCTACTGCATTAAGCCCTTAGTACCTAATATCACCTCATTTACATTGACATGTGCTTGACCTCAGTGCTTCTCCTCTCTTTGTTAATGCATCAACAAGCACTGATATCTCTCTGGAGCATTACCATTTGCCTGTTAGCTCAACTAATAACAACCCTTCATTTGAGCTGATGAAGGTTTATTAAATAAAAACATGCAGTAACCCTGGCAGTAATGAAGGGAGGGTGGAGGTAGACAGCATCCTGTTTTTAATGGTGAGAGACGCTGAGTCTGCATTACAGGTATTGAGTTTCCTGAGGGGGATTGGGGCACCTGAATGGGTCTGATCAATATTTGTTATCAGACTGATTTAAGAATGGGCATTTTTGATTGTGCAGCTTGATTAGCATACAGGCTAGGAGTTAGGGGAAAAAAGGATGCTCTTGGGAAGTCCATCAGGCTGTCAATAGCCCCGAGGCCTTCAGACATTAGCAAAGCAGAGTCTCTGGGAGGCAGAAATGTCTTATCTCTGCAGGGAAGCTGCACAAGAGATGGTTTTTCTTGTAGATTCCCCCAAGCTTTCACTGTAGCCCTGAATTCCTTTTAAGAACTCCTTTTAGTGCTGTTCACATGTCCCATGCTCTTACCTCTTGACCAACATTTCTGCATGAGACTAGCTTAACCCTTGTGTTTGCTGGTGTGATGTTGATGCAGGATTTAGGGGTTCAAGAGGGATCCCCTAAGTTTATGAATCCCAAGTTTGGACCTGGTCCTATTTTTAAACAAAGAATTGATAAAAACGGATTCAAGAAGGATAAATCATGAATGATTAAGTCTATTTAGGGAGGAATCCCAAATTGTGGGGTTTATTTAATGAAACTAGGATCTCTAGGAAGAGGCTAGAGCAAAGTCAAGCACATGGAAAATAGCACAGTCCTGAGATTCATTTAAGAGAAATGGCTGGGGCAGAGCCATAAACATGTGGGGGATAAAGACCTATGTAGAGAGATTTAGAAAAATCATCTGTGAAAGGCACAGCAGCCATCTGGAACCTCCCCAAGGAAGAAAGTTAAAAGTGGTGATGGTTTAAGAATAGGAGAGGGTGCCAGGTATTAAGAAATGGGTATTTACGAGAGTTATACCCAAGGTTACCCCACGCTTAGAGAAATTGCCCAGTTAACAGGTCCAGATTTAGAGGAAGCACCCTTGTGGTAGATCTGGAATGTAAGGGAATATTCAGGTGGTAGATTCAGAGACTAGAGGAAAGTCATACATGTAATTAAAGTGAGAAGTTATCCAAAGTATAAAGCAGAGGCAAACAGAAAATTACTCAGACCAAGAAATAATAGTGGATTGAAAATGTATTCTCTCATCAGATTTAGGTATATGAAGGAGAAGACCCAATCGGTTTGTAGATTTGAAGGGCAGGCTCCAGGGCCAGCCCACCGGGGAGTGAAGACCGCCCATTTAGGCAGTGTGCTGGACTGTGGGCAGCTGGGAGCATTGCTGCTGTCGTAGACGAGTCTTCATCAGACACAAGTTCCATTCATGCCAAAGTGGGGTGGCATCTGTTCTCCATGGGCCTCTGTTCCTAACTGAAACTGCCTGAAAGAAGGCAGCTTCTTTCTATTTCTCCTTTAGTGTTATAAACAAAAGTCAAGTATGTTTTATTATTAAGTTCATATTTAACCATTATAATTTTTGTGAACGTGGGTCTGTGTCACATATAAGATGGTGTTACTTTCTGTTATTAAAAATGTGTTCAGTTTATCTGATGTAGTTAAATATGGAGGGCTGTAGTTTTTTTTTAAAGCAGAGTTGGAGTTTATTAAGGACAAGGTTTTTCTGTGTGAATGTGTATGCATGCAGATGTGTACATCTCATGTATATGTATGTAGAAGCTAGACAATATCTGATGTCTTCCTCTATCATTTATTTTATTTTATTTTCTTGAGATGGATTCTCTCACTGAGCTGGAGTTGCTCTTTTTTGGTTAAACTGGCTGACCAGTGGGCCCCAGAGATTCTCTTGTCCTTTTCTCACACAGGACTGGGGTTCAAGGCATCTTTACACTGGGCTTTTGACCTTGGTTCTATGGCTTGAACTCAGGCACTCATGCTTATGCATTGATGCTCATATTCACTGGACTGTCTCCGCAGTCCTCAAAAAAAGTTTTAATACAGATTTAAGCTCGAGTGTTAGGCATTTAAGGAAAGGATACTCTTCAGAGTTCTATAAGGGCCACATAGATCTGCAAGAATACTGTAATGTCTTAGATACACTAAAGCTTCCAGACTTGCTTCTAAAACCATTAGGTTTAACAATGTAAAACTACAACATAGTAACTTTTAAAACAGATGACTTTGTTCAGGAATAAACAGGTTTACAATCCAGGTCATACACACAGTGACCAACCATTGACACATTCAAGGAGCAAATGAAGACAGGACTTTTTAAAGGCGAAAAGAGGAATCATATGTAAATTCTTTTAAACCTATTGTCCTTGGCTATAAGGGTCAATAACAAGGGTATAGTGTGTCCAAGTCTAAACTGGCAGTTGCTGGGCTGGCATCCTTGAAGAAGTGTTTGTTGGTACAGTCATCATGGTCTGTGCAGGAGTCTTTGTAATCATTTTTTATCTCAGTCATGCAATGGTGAGGACATCCTCTCTTAAGGCCTCCCCACTTTTTAAAATTTTATTATTAATTTTTTATTAGAGTTTGGCCTAAGTGATTTCATTATGAGTCTGTCAATTTTCACAGGTTGAACCATGTAAAATGTGAAAAAATATTTTCATAATGTTCAAATTAATACCTGAAACTTACTATGTTTATTTTTATTTTATTTTTTAAAATATTTTATTTATTTATTCATTTCCAAGCAGAGAGAGAGAGAGAGAGAGAGAGAGAGAGAGAGAGAGAGAGAGAGAGAGCGCGAGCGAGCACCAGGGCCACCACTTTGTGGGTCTGGCTTATGTGGGTCCTGGGGAATTGAACCGGGGGCCTTAGGCACTGGAGGCAAGTGCCTTAACCCCTGAGCCAGCTCTCCAGCCCTTACTATGTTTATTTTTAAAGCTGCATTCAGGTTTTTTTTTTTTTTCCACCTGTGGTCTGATAAATATCTAAATTTCTGCAAGTTCAGCAAAGTAGATGTATTTGTGGAAAGAAGGACATTCTTGGTTCATGTGTGCCTGTTAAAAATCTTTGTGCAGGCTGGAGAGATTGCTCAGTGGTTAAGGCACTTGCCTCCAGTGCCCCGGGTTCAATTCCCCACTACCCACATATGCCAGACCTACAAGGTGGAGGCCCTGGTGTTCTCTCTCTCTCTCTCTCTCTCTCTCTCTCTCTCTCTCTCTCTCTCTCTCTCTCTCTCTCTGTCTCTCTCCCTCCCTCTCTCCGTATCTCTTTGCTTGAAAATGAATAAATAAAATATTTAAAAAAATCTTTGTGCTTGGGGCTAGAGAGATGGCTGAGCAGGTTAAGGGCACTTGCTTGCAAAACCCGACAGCCCTGATTCAATTCCCCAGTACCCATATAAAGCCAGATACAAAAAGTGATTCATGCATGTGAAGTTCGTTTGAGGTGGCAAGAAGCCATGATGTGCTCATTCTCTCCCTGCTTACAAATAAAGAATTAAAATAAAAAAATTGGCACTTGCTGAGAGGTGGTCTGAATCATACTGCTTCACTAGGGGTCTTGGAGCTGCTTGTGACCCTTTAGGACTCCTAATCTGAGTGCTGATATTAAAGGTGTGTGCCACAACACCCAGCTATTTTTATTTCTTTTTTTGGCTTGAACCTTCTTTCTTTCTTTTTTTAAAGAAAAAGTTGCTAATATCATTTATTTTGGCAAGTCTGTGTTTTCCCAAATTAAAAAAAAAAAAGTCTGTAATCTCTTTTACAGTATTTCTTCAGTGAAGCAGTTGTTGAGAATGGCCAACTTCAGTGTCTTCCAAAATGTTTCTACTAATTCATGACCGTTTGCAAAATTAGCCCTTTTTACCTCAAAGCTTGAGTAAGACTGGCTGAAGACAGGCAAGCACTTGAGTATTGTGGTAATTCCCTGCTCTTTACATTCAAATTGGCCCTAAAAGTGAAGATGGAATTTAGAGTTCCTGCAGCTCTGCTTGCAAGATTTTCCTTTGTAGTGGACTCATGTCAACTCCAGGCTTGGTTTTGGAACTTTTGAGTCTGTACATTGTAACTGTATGTTTGACTTGTATGTGTGTGTTACAGAAATGTTTCTCAGAGATATGCTGTCCTATTCAGTATCATATATTAAAATATTTTGGAAATGTTTGCTTATCTTTATAATTAAAGGAAGTATTTGTTTTCATTTCCAAACCAGATTTTTGTAATTTGTGTGACTAATTTCCAACTGTGTTGACTGTATAGCACTCATATTCTGTTAGATGGTAATTAGTGTTTTGTGAAAAAAGTCCCTTCTGGTAGTGTATTCCACCACTGCTGTCTTATAATGTTTATTTTAAAAATATATCAGTAAGAAAATTTTAAATGTTTTTAATTGACTCTTACCATTATGCAGTAATCTAACTTGAAGAAATGGTGTAGCACACTGGAGAATCCTAGGTGGTCATCTTAAAGATCACTAGAGGCACTTGTTTTGTGAACAGATGCTTAGACACTTGTCATTTCTCTGTATTTTGAATGCTGTCTGTGTTATCTTTTATCTGCTATGCCTGGTATTGTACTTTTGTTAATTTTTGACGTTATCAAAATTTATAAGTTTATAAGACTTATAAATCTGTTTTGATCATTTCATATAACAGTTCACCCGTTGAAGCTTTTCCTTCCTGTGTCTTTAATCAACTCTGTCTCTAAGTCTACTGGTTTCATAAGTTTGTTCTTGAAGAATGTTCTGGAGCTCTCACATTTGGAAACCCTGGGTTATAGTTTGCATCTTGAATTTCCCTCAGAGGCACATGTGCTAAGGGAACCCATGTTGTGGTGCCCTTTGGGAAGCGAGGCCTAGTGGAAATATATTAGGTCATGGCCAGTGCCATTCGAAGGGAATATTGGGACCCTTACCCCTCCCCTTATATAATATGTTGCCGCAGTCGCAAGGCAATGGGGTCAAGTGGCTACTGACTGTGAGACAAAAGTAACAATTTCCTCCTTGTGTTTCTTAATCTCATGTGTGTTGTCCCTAATGAGAGAAAGTTGGCAAACACACCCAGTGGAATAATTTATAAAATGTCCACTTTCAATATATTAGAAAAGTTGCTAGGTTGGGGAAAAAAAAAACAATCAGTTTGAGGCTGGCCTGGGCTATGGTATGAGTTCCAGATCAGCCTGACCTAAGGTAAGACCCTACCTCAAAAACAAATTTTATATATTATATATGTGTTGAAAACTCAGTGTTTTCCAGGCATGATATCGTGATATTAAGTATCTTATATAAATTTTAAAATTGATTAGATGGCTTTGGGAGTTGACATTTTCATAAAATTTTGTATTTGTAACATGAGCAGTTTGAGTTAAAACCGGCATGCACATCCTACAAACAAGTCAAGTGTGGATGTGCAGTGGGTGGTTTTTAAGCTTAAGTATCTCAGCAGGATTTAATTACCTTAAGGGATAAGGCTACATGATGGGCCAGTGGTTTACCAAATTATTTTTCATTTTCTGGATCTCGATGTCACTGAAGGTTAATGCATCCTGCTTTTTTTCTTCACTAGAGACTCGAGTTAAAATCCATTTTAGGGCATAAGTATAAATGAATTTGTTGTTGTTTTCCTCCTTGGGGACACTTTGGCCATTTTTTGAGGCTGCCTTTCCATTTGGAGTCGCTGGCAGCTTGCACAGGGCCCAAGGGCTGTCATAGCAGGGGCAGTTGCAAGTCTGTGAAAATGAACTGGCAGGCTTCAGAGGGCAGTGCTGGCTTGCCACTCTTCCATTCCTTCACTCTTTCTTGCTTAATGCAAGGAAACTTGTTACTGACATTTGATTAGAGCACATCACAAAACAAGCTATGTGTTTGTGGGTAAGCCACTGTGCTTTTTGTTTGGGGGAGGCTGGATTTTACTTATCAGCTTCAAGCTTTTGTGTTCACTGCCCTCAAACTCCTGGGCAATTCCCAAGACTAGTGTGGCTCTGTGTTTCACATTTTTAATGATCATTTCATGGCTTTGCTATCTCTTGCTTTGGTATTCATACTTAATTTTCGGGGCATATTTGTAGCCAAAATTACATTAATGGTGTTTCCCTGAAAGTAAGTGGTTTTATCAATTTCTACCTTTAACCTATACCTACCTAGTCTAAGCAGGGAGTGGCCATAGATTCCCTCCTCTAGGGGCTGGCCATTTCCCTTCAGGCTTAGTCTGCAATCGCTGCTTTTCTCCTTTTCTCTTCCTCCTCCTCCTTCATGCTTTTTTTTTCACTTTGTATTCTTCATGCTCCCTTCATCTCCCCCCTTTTTTCCCCTGCTAAGTAATGGTACCTAAAAGGTGCTCTTTACTTTGTTGCAATAAAATATGGAAGATCTTAATAATATTGACACAGAGATAGTTTCACAGAGCCACGAGTAAAGGAGATCATACCCCATGCTCCTCCCTTGCACTCATCACAGTGAGGTACTCTTGTTTCCCATTGTCCTCCATCTTTTCCACTTACTGTATGCATTCCTGTAGCCATTCCATTAATTCAACTCTTTCTCTTTAAACTCTCCCAAACCATTTTACACCAGGAACATCTTCCTTGTAGCTTATCTTCAATCCTTATTCAGATTACCTTTCTTTTGTCAGACTGAATCAGGCTAGGGAGAGGTGAAGATTGCTACTTTCCACATGTAGAATTCATGTCAAAATGCATGTGTAAGAGGATGACCAGCTTCTTTATAGATACACATGTGACATGAACTGACAGAGCTCTCTGACACTGAATCACCATGAGAGTAAGCTGTTAATACCTACATGGAGTGCACCTTATGCAGTTTTAGTCTTCCAAGCTACCTTTGATTGAAGTTGATATGAGCCAGCATGGTGATACAGTGCTGGGGAAGCTGGTGGAAGAGGATTGTGTTAGACCACCATGGGCTACAGAGTGAGACCTTGTCTCAAAACGGAGTTGATTGCAACCATTAGTATTTGAGTTTCTTGTGAGAATGTGAATAGTATAATCATTTTACATGGGTCCTTTGACAAGTGATGAGTATGGAAATAAATAGCATGTACAACTCACATTTTTTTTTATTTAAGAGAGAGAGAGAGAGAGAGGAGAGAGAGAGAGAGAGAGAGAGAGAATGCACCAGGGCCACCACCTTGTGGGTCTGGCTTATGTGGGTCCTGGGGAATTGAACCCAGGGCCTTAGGCACTGGAGGCAAGTGCCTTAACCGCTGAGCCATCTCTCCAGCCCTACAACTCACATTTTTATGTGTCAAGATATTTCTTTCTCTTTCCCTCCCTCCCTCCCTCCCTCCCTCCCTCCCTCCTTCTTCCTTTCCCTTTGCTTAGCTTAGTATGACCTTTAGGTCAAGACTAGGCCTGGCTACATGATACTCCACATTATCATTAACTCCTTTTACATTATGCTTTCTTGTACTGTTACTAGGCTAGTTTGTTGTACCTAATGAGCTTTTCTTTCCCTTTTCCCTTTGCAGGTATCTGCAGTGGAGTCTCTGGAGGGTCCACTGCTCCAGGTGGAAGGACTCAGTGACCTCAGACTGGAGCTTCACAGCAAGAAGATGAACCTCCACCTGGTTCTCATAGACGAACTGCACCGGCATCTCTACATCAAGTCTACTAGCCGAGTTGTGCAGCACAACAGAGAAAAAGGAAAAATGAGGTTGGTTAAAAAGCTTCTTTGGTCCCACATAAGCGAGACCCACAGGGTGGTGGCCCTGGTGCTCTCTCTCTCTCTTTCTCTGTATCTCTGTATCTCTGCTTGAAAAATGAATAAATAAAATATTTAAAAAAAAAAAAACAAAAAAAAAAGCTTCTTTGCTATACTGCCTTGGAGCAAAGAAATTACTGGAAGTATTTTTTTATTATTAGCAATATTATGGTTTATATGAATTTTTCTTTAATATGCTGTCTCTTAAACTTGGAGATGGTTTTATCATTGTGAATATGCCATGTTCAGAGGTGGACATCCAACTTTGTTCATTCATTTTACCATTTACTGTGTTCCTCTTCTGTAGGGATAAGTAAGAAGCATATGCTATGGGCTGCAAATGTGGATCAGAGACACTCCTGTATCTCAGATGGAGGTGAAGAACATCCTTAAATTTGACAGTAAATTCAGCCAAGTTAAAACATCCTGACATATGGACTGAAGCTGTGATTCTTTGTTACTTAGAGTAATGCTCTGCTTTTGTAGCAGTATTCATTCTGGAGAGCTCTGGAGGAGTTCAGAGAGAAACCTTGTTTTGGTTTCTTGGCTGGTTGTTTCACAGCCCTGTGTTTGAGGGTAGCCCTATGTGTAAGGATCAAGAAAGTCATGAGTGGAGACTCGGGAGGGATGAGACTACATTTTAAGATGGTAGATAGATGAGTAGGGTTATTAACTCATAGGGTAGGTGTGCAAAATAGGCGTTTTTCCAACATTCCTATAAATCTACATATGCTTTCTTCTGAGGGGCTTTCAAGCACTGTGATCTGAAATGCACATGTTGATGCTTTGTTATCTTGTGATATACCAGGAGAGTAATGGAAGGAGTGCATGCTGGGAATGAAGTCTTTCAAATCCTGTACTGTATGAAACAAAAGAGTGGTATCTTTGTATATGATGCTTCAGTTTAGTCAGAGGCCCTGACAAATTTCTGCCTCTTTTCAGCAGATTAGCACTAAAAAAACCTTGTGTTAGCCAAACAAATTGAGCTAGGGTGTATGTAACTGAGACTTCACTTCCAGGCCAGATCTGAGTAGGGTAACTATCAGTTACTTTTTCAGTAGAGTGTATAGTGGTGTGTGTGGGAGTGCTAAGGAAGTTCTTTCCAGTATCAGGTGGTAAATAGCAAGGCTGAATATATGTATCCCATTCAAAGAGAAATAATAAAACAGAATTATTAGGATCCTTGTGTAAATTTCTATAGGAGAGTAAGCATTAGCTTGAGAGCTCAATGGAGGAGCCTTTAGTTTAAGAAATGTAGGTAAAGCAAACATGAAAAATGGCAAAACTTTGAGCTTGAAGCCTCGCAACAGATGCAAGAACCATACTAGAACCATACTGGAACCATACTGAAGTCTATTAGGTGACTGTGGTGGTTAATTTTGTCAACTTGAGTAGACTTAAGAAATGTGGAGTACATTAATGGAGCACATTTATGAGGATGTTCCAGAGAGGATTGGATGCAGTGGGACGTGATGAGTCCCAGCCACATGTTACCACAACCACGGAGAGACCTGCCACCATGATTTCCTCAATCCATTCAAACCTTGAACCAATATAAACTTTCCCTTAAGTTACTTCTTGTTAGGTATTTATTTGTTCATAGCAAGAAGTAACTCATACAATGGATGCTCAAAGTAACTACTCCTTCCCTCCATTGAAACATGTAGGTCATTAAGACATGTGACACAGTAGAGTCTTGATGACAGTCCCCTCTCTTGCCTCTCTAACTACTGTGCTAGCCTTGGTTCCCAGAAGAGAAGGCAGATACTAAGAACCAATATCAGTAGATCTGCCCAGCCTGGGTCAGAGGGCCACCCAAATCTGTGCTTATTGTAAGACTGCGCTGAGCTCTTGTGGTTCAGTGCAACAAGCGTATAGCTTCTATGAAACAATAATGAGGACTACAAGAGTGGACCAGAGATGCCCAAGAGGACTAAGGTGAACAAAACAAAAGATCAGGAAATAAAAATGAAGAAAAGAAACTTAAGTTTTAGAAGAACTTTCTTTGAGTGAGCTTTTTGCAACATGCAGAAGAGAAAAGAAAAGATGCTGAAAGAGAAGTAGGTGATCAGTATGAAAGGTAAAAAGCAGTGCATTTGGGCTGGAGAGATGGCTCATCAGTTAAAGTATTTGTCTACAAAGCCTAAGGACCTGGGTTCAATTTCAGTACACATAAAGCCAAATGCACAAAGTGGCACATATGTCTGGAGTTGTTTGCAGTGACTAGAGGCCCTGTGCACTCATTTATTCTCTGTCTCTTTGCAAATAAAACTAAATAAATAATTTTTTAAACAAGCAACAGATTTTAGAAATTATACTATAATTATACTTAGTATCTTGTACTGTGATATTTCAAGATAGAGTCCATTAGTGAAATGAAGTGAGGTCATTAGTATGGCTCATAATCCAAGGCCTGGGATCTTTATGAAGGGAGACTAGGGAGGAGGTACAGAAGGAAGACAAACATTTATAAGCAACAAAAGAAGAGAAACTGGCCTTGCCTACAACTGTAATAAAATAAATTGCTATTATGTATCATACAGCCTAACTCAGAAGCTGTAATTAACATGTACTTGGGGAGACCTAGGTGTGTGTGGGGGGGTGGGCAGATGAGCAGATGGGAAGAGACTGAATGGAATATAGACAATACCTCAGTCTATAGATCAAAAGGATTAAAAGGTAAAATATGTATATATGTATGTGTATATGTGTATATATACACAAGAAATAACCCTTAGATGATCTGGAAATTTTGCCACCACAACTTTTGTAACTATTAGCAAGAAAATGCTATTTATTACCTGCTGTGATAGAGGTAGTTACTGTACTGCCCAGTATCTGTTCCCCCTTTCAATTTTTATGGCTGTCCTTGTTTTGATCCTAGAGGCCACCAGGCCCTGCCAGAATGAGCATTCTTTCCTGTAGTTGCGGCTGATTAGTGGGATTTCTGCTGGCAAGCTATTAAATGAAGATTGATAGGAAGAAATTTCATTTGCAATTAGATTGATACACTGACTCTTCCCCTTCGCTTTTTCCTTCCTGTTTGGGACGTGGGTTGGTGTCATCAGATGTGATGTGATATTGAGGACAGAGCTGTATGCTAAATATTTGGATGGCATCTAACCTCTTTTTGATTCCTGGATGGACTCCTTTTTTTTTTTTTTTTTTAAATAAGGGAGGAGAGAATGACTGTTTTACTCAGATCTTCTAGTTTTATACAGTTTACCATCAGTTTGAGGCATCAACATGAGCAAGAATCAGGCTCACCAAGGTTTACTGAATGCTGAATGGCAGAGTGGAATGGAGAGGAGTTGGGACCACAGATTTCTGCACCAAGCCAAGTGGATATTGCTATACAAAGGCAGCAGGAGACATTTTCAGACATTTATAAGCATGTCTATGGTGGCTTTTCTGAAAATGGATTTCTATTGTATGAGAAAACAAAGGAAGTCATGTACATTCTAAAAACTGAGATTAGTTTTTTTTTAATTTTGGGCCTGGTGTAGTGCAAGCCTGTAGTCTCAGCACTCAAGAGGTAGAGGCAGGAAGATCAGGAATTCAATGCATCCTAGGCTATAGTGAGTTTGAAGCCATCCTGGGTGTAGGAGATTCTGTCTCAGCAATCAAACTCTTGAAATTTTAACTGGGTGCCAGCTAAAGAGGGAGGCACTGTTTCAAAAGAAGAAGAGCAGAAGAGGAGGAGAAACACGAAGGAGAGAAGGGAACTAATAAGAGATTATGAAGTACAAAATGCCCAGGAAAACTGACAAAAGAAAGGTACATGCTTGAATGGAAAAAATAATAAAGTTGTATTTAGAGGAAATGTAACAAAGAATGTTCATGTTCTTAACTCATGAGGATGTCTGTTCCATTAAAATCCCAGTTGAGGTTTTTAAAAATGTCAAGTCCAAAGTTTGTATACAAGAACAACTATGTACCTGTTGTCAGGAAATTGAGAAGAGTGGCTATGTCAGAGGCTTTTCTTATGTGATGTTATTTATATTGTAGAGCTACTTTAATCAGAACTGGACAGACATACAAATAGCCAATCAGACTGCTGGAACAAAAGAGATACCAGAAACTAGCTCCAGGATTCATGCAGTGCTAATACTTTTTAAACAGTAGTTCAGGTCAGGGATGTGGCATGAAGGCTAGTTAGTAGATGATGTTGAGCCAGTTTGCTGTTGATTTAAAGAAAATAAATTTAGATATATACTTTTTTTACATATAAGACTTCTAGTCAGATTTAGAAATCAAATAATAAAACTTTATTATTATTAGAAAAATGTGTGGGTTCTCTAATATTACCAAATGCATAAATAATATTAACCAATTTATTTACTTAAAATAGAAAGTATATTTATGTTAAAATGGAGCAATAGGTAAAACATAGATTCTGAGGAAAATTATATACAGGTTTAGTCTCTAAATTGTGAAAATATTTTTTAGAATAATAATAATAAGAGGTAATTCACAGATCCACACAAATCTAAATGGTTAACAGAGGATGCTTGTTGAGTATCATGAATAGAGAAATAAAAATTTAAGAAGTCAAGTACAAGACTTCTATAATGTGCTGTTCTGGCAAAAAAAATGGGAGAAATTCTTAGCTTTCTCTTGGTAGTTGAATAACTAATACATCTTCTGTAAAATAGGAATTTGAATGTTCTTTCGCCACAAGATTTCGTTTTCATTTCTAGGTTCATATCCTACAAAATAGTACCTTTCATAAAAATACATTACATACACACACACACACACATATATATATAAAAGATGTTCATTATAACAATATTGGCAAGAGCAACGACACCAACAACACTTTCAAATAAAGCTGGGTGTGTGGTGGTGTCTTCCTTGACTGTTCTCCACTGTATTTACTGAGACAGTGCCTCTCATTTGAACCCAGAGGTCACTGATTTGGCTAGTCTAAGTAGTCAGTTTGCCCTAGGGTCCCCTGTCTGCCTCCTAAGCACTGGGTTTACAGGTGAGCCACCATACTGCCTGGCATTTCTAAGAAGGTTAGGCATTCAAACGCTGGTCCTTCTGCTTGCCTGGCCAGAGCTTTATCCTCAGAGCTATGTCTCCAGTCCAACAAACACTTTTTAAAATTAAAAATATTTTTATTTATTTGAGAGAGTGAGGGAGAGAAAGAATGAGTATACCAAGGCCTCTTGCCACTGCAGGCCAAATCCAGATCCATATGCTATGTTGTGGATTTGGCTTTATGTGGGTATGGGGAAATTGAAGCCTGGATGGAAAGCTTTGCAAGCAGCTATGACCTTTTCCCTAGCCCCCAACAAACTGTATTCTTTTGAGAATTATTATACCAAAGTGATGTTAGTTGATTATTTTCTGTATATTTTTCTACACCAATAAATACACAAGTATATAAAAATAGTTAATTCTTTTAAATTTTCAAGTATATCCTGGGTTATTACTTGTTTTGACCTCAATGCTTTGGACTTCCACTGACCTCCTGAAACTGGTGGAGGAGAACATTTGAGATTTGGTGTCCATATTTGTCTCAGCGTGTAGAGTGTTTGGGATCTCATTGCATTATTTGTTCATCAACTATTTTGTCTTTTTTTTTCTGTTTCCATGCAATTTTTTTTTATCTTTTAGTCCTTTTGTTTATTTTTCTCTTTGCATAGATTTAAAAACAAGCCTCATACTGTGTTTGGTCTGTCATTTGAAACCATACTTTTTTCTCTTCAAACTTTGTGTCTTCTAAATCATTCATAATTCTTTCTGTAAACCATATCTTAGAACTGCATAGAGTTACTGTGGTAGCCATTCTTGTTTCATTGCCCAGTTAAAATTTCTTACTAAGGACATTGTATCTTTGATGTATATGTTCTTGCTCAGTGTGACTTAACCAGTTTTTATGAGCAGCTGCCCTTTGGCAGGTACTATGTCAGCCGTTCCAGTCACATAAGTGCATGTGTTACTCACTAGATTTATAGTATAAAGCTCAGCTCACCTCTGTCTTTGACAATAAAATCAGCCAAATGAGCTGCACCTATAAATTTTGGAAATAGTTAAGACTCGTGTATTACTAAGCGAAGAAACAGATTATACTGTAATTTAAAAGCAAATGTTTAATAAGCTGTCAGGCTTCCTAGCCTTTCACTTCTTAGGAAAAATAACAGTTTTCATTGCTTAAAAAATGGAAAGCAAACTTATTTTGAATCAGATCCTAACAAGTTGGTTAGTTGATTGGAGGCTGTCTAGAATGTCCTTGAGTAGGTTATGGTGGCAGTGTTTGCTGGTGCTTTGGCTGTATGTGGCTTCATTTGCATCTTAGTTTTCCTATTACACCATGTTGTTATTAAGTGGGAAAGTACAGATCTGTCTCTTACACAATTGGTGGTTTTGAACTTAGTATATATCAGCAGTTTTCAGCTCTCAACTATGAAGAATTTTGAATGAATTTGCAATAAAAGTTGTAATCATGTGTATTTAATAATAAAAATAATTGCAATTGTTATTTTTTCAAAATTAAATGGTTCAGAATATTCATATTAATTATGAACTTCAAGAGAAGAACCATTTATTTCTTTGTTTTTTTTTTCTAAAATACTTTTGAGAGATTCAAAGACCTTCGATGGACTTAATATGTTTCCAACTTTATCTCTGATGCATGGTGAGAACAGGCCCTTTTCTCTCTTCAGAAATGAAAACTAAAGTCCACTTCAATGTGCTGTTCTGTATTAGCCTTTCCTCTCTGCCGAGCCTCCTATCTGTAAGCATGGAATGAGTGGCTGTCTCTCTTTTCTCTGGAACTTTTGAGATCAAGTCCTTTCATTAAATCCATATGGGGGAAAATCATTTCCAGGGTGACTTGCCTTTGGGTTAGTGTTCACAAAGGAGAAAACTCATGCTGTGTGTGTGTGTGTGTGTGTGTGTGTGTGTGTGTGTGTGTGTGTGTAAAGGGAGAGCTTTGAGTATAGTTTTGCAGTAAACTGACTTTCTAAAATCATTCTGGAGTTTGAGGGTCTTTCTGGCTTTGATTATAAAATTGTTTTTCTGAAGTTGAATTGGCAAATCTTTTATATTTAGCTGAAATATAGTTATACATTAAAACAGAGAAAATAGTTGTGGGCTTTAATCTGAAGTGAATCATGTAGCCTATGTGTTCATATAAGTACTATTCTCACATGTGTATTATGAGCATGTGCACATAGACACTAATTATACTGCTTTATTTCTAGGCATCGCAGGTAGTATTCCACCCATACATGCTCTTGATTTTCCCTTCTCACTGATGTCCTTCTCCTCTGTTGTAGTTACCTTCACATTGCTGGGACAAAGCATCTAACCAAAAGCAGCTGATGGGAGGAAAGCTGTTTATTTTGGTTTATAGTCTCAATGGGAAGCTTCATGATGGTAGGGAAAATATGACATGAGTCTAGGCTAGACATCACTTCTGGTGAAGCAGGTGGAAAATAGCAGCAGGAGAGTGAGTTCTGGCAAGGGTTAGCTGGCTATAATATCCCAAAGCCCACCCCCAACAACACACCTCCTCTAGCACCCAAATTGCCACCAGCTGGGGTCCAAGCATTCAGTGCTGCTGGAGATTGTTTTGGGACTGGAATGAAGTGAGAACTCTGGCCTGACTTCGGTGAATGCCTTTGGGATTAGATGTAGAAAAGCTCTTCTGTGGTTAGGTGTGTGGCTAGGTGATTGTGTTTTTTGAGGACAGGCCCCAGGGTTCTTGTGTTTTGGCCTTGCCTTGTAAATTAAGAAGGGTGTCCTTGAAAATTGAGTTGTTTGTGATTAAAGTGAACCATTAAGATGAGGGTCTAGCTTTTGGGAAAGGTAATTAAATGCTACATAAATCTGTTTGGGATCCCTTAACACAGCTTTTTTTTTTTTTTTTTTTGGTGCTCAGCTTTTCAAAATCTGTCAAAAATTAACTTGAAAAACACAAGTTTTAGCCTGTTAAACATGCCTTTCATTTTCACGAGATGTATTATTTGAACTTCTAAGCTCTGACTATAGTTACAAAGGAGACTAGGACAGTTGCTTTGCTGATGGTCATCCTGATGATGTAGACCGTCCCTTACCCACTGTGTTCACAAAGACAGAATGGAGAATACCTCTTCTTGGGAAATGTACTTGGGAGGTGTTTGAAATCACTTCAGCTGGTTTTGAAGAAACTTGTGGCTCCCTGTTTTCCCCACAGTTCACTTGTGAAAGAAGCCTCTCCTGGTCCTCTGATCGATGTTACAAACTTCCCTACACCACGAAAATTCCTAGATGCCACCCAGTACTCTACTGCTGGAAGTTCAAGTGGTGAGTTACTCAGTCTTCAGCTAACACAGTATTTAGCATGCTGCAAAGCCTGGACAGACACCTATGAGAGCCTGGGGTGCTGGGGCTGTGAGGGCTTCAGGTGAGTGCCTCGGAGTTGATGATGCATGATTTGAGACAACCCCGCCCCCAAGGAATTGGATGTAAAGCCCCTGGCTGGGCCTTTTGTATTATGAAGGTTGAAAACTGGCAGGTCATACTGGCCTGGCCGCTGATTCCAGCCTTGGATGTGTTTTATTTCATTAGCACCATTCATTTCCATAGTTGTATGTGAATGTATTTTTGGTTAATGTGTGCTTTTCTTTTCTTTCTTTCTTTCTTTCTTTCTTTTTTTTTTTTTTTGCTATAATCTGTATTGCTCCCATTGATGCTGGATGACACGATTTTACGGCATGGAAACAGAAATGAGATTAAGCCCTATATTTTGAACAAGACAAACCAGTCCCCTTTCCTGGGACTTGAGCCCAGGTTGGCCAACTCAATCTATAAAGAACAGTACACTGACCAGGTTTATTGCTTGAACTAAGGAAGTACCAGGGTATTGTTGATATTTTGGGCTGGGCTAAAGTTTGGTAATTGGCACACAGTTTGAAATTTCCTTTCTTGTGCATATGTACTATGGCCTCTAGGTTTGCAGGCTAATGGGCAGTTATTTAGCCCTGAACTGCAGAGTTCTTCCTATTGTTTTATCCTAGTTTCTTTTTGAAATAGGGTTTCTTTCTGTAGCCTTACTGGCCTCAAGTTTAGTCACTTTGCCTCAGCCTCCCTAGTGCTGGTATTACAGGTGTGCACTCACCTGTCTGGTGCTGGTGTTATCCTCTTCACAGACATCTGGCTTTTTGGTTTGCATAGGGCTTTCTAATAAAGCTGAGGGGCTTCGTGTGTTTGAGAGGACAAAGAAGCTTGAGACCAGAGTGGAAGAATCACCCCAGCTCCTCTGCTTACTTGGCCAAGCTCACTCCGCAGTGTTGTTTTGGACAAAGCATTTCTCAGATATGTAGCAGGACTGTATCAGAGCTGAGTAGAGTCTGCTTCAAAACTTGAGTCAGCAAAGGGAGCAAACATAGTAGAAAGAGAAATACCAAGCTGCCTGTTCCATTTTAATCATTCCTTAGATAGCTCTAGGCTCCATAGAGATCAGTGCTTATAGTATAAGCAGCCTTCAGGATTCCGCAAATTAACCCACACCGTAGAGATGTTACCTGTGTGGAATTCAAGGGCTTATTTAATCCCTTTTTTAAAAAATATTTTATTTATTCATTTTTCAAGCAGAGAGAGAGAGAGAGGGAGGGAGGGAGGGAGAGAGAGAGAGAGAGAGAGAGAGAGAGAGAGAGAGAGAGCGCACCAAAGCCACCATCTTGTGGGTCTGGCTTATGTGGGTCCTTGGGAATTGAACCTGGGGCTTTAGGCACTGGAGGCAAGTGCCTTAACCGCTGAGCCATCTCTCCAGCCCTTAATTTCTTTTTTGACAACACCCTTCCTCCTTGTCAGTATCCCACTAGCTTCAGCTTGTTTTGTCAGAAGGGGCTTGTGGTCTGTAAACACAGTGGCCTCATCTGGTGAATGCAAGCTTTTAATGGGTGATGGGTTAAGAGCCTAGATTTTGCCCTTTCCCCTTGTGGCGCTCTCCACCTGCCTCACTGTGAGAATCTACAGTGGTTTCATGAATATCTGCTGTTTGTCCTTGAGAGCTTGTGTGTGTAGACCCACGTCCTGCAACATGACTCCTTTTGCACCTTCTGCTGGCCTCACCACCTTGATGTATCCATGTGCATGGGGAGAGACCCACAGCCTCACAGTTTCTTCTTCAGAGCAACCCAGTATCCTTTGAATAGATCAAAGGAGAGTCATTTTCACTTGTGTTTATGGTGGGTGTGGTAGGACTTACCTTGGTTCTAGTTCCAGAGGTTTAGGGGAATCTTCTATAATGGCTCTCACTTTCTTCTTCTTCCAAGCTGAGCTCAGCTGGACACTGAGAGCATTGGGGTGCAGCAGAGAGTCTCTCTGCTATCACAGGTTTGGGGTTCAGCACAGGATCTCTGCCATTACAGCCTTGGATTAGTGCAGAAGAGCCGTGGATGTTTTCTGTTAGACTTTCCAGACATCTCCATGTGGCAGCCAAGGTCCTCTAGTCTCAGTGATGTTTGATAACTGCCTTTTCAGATAAAAACTAGTTCATTTTTCATGGTACTGAAGATTAAACCTAGAGCCTTGTACATGCCAGAAAACTACTCTACTGAGCTGTGTCTTCAGTCCATTTTTTACTTTTTATTTTTGAAACAGGGTTGGTGGCCACGTTGATCTTGAACTCACTTTGCAACCCAGGCAGGTGCTGAATTTGTGAACCTCCTACCTCAGTGTCCTGAGTAGCTAGAATTAAAGGGCTGTGCCACCAGTCTTGGTTAAAAATCAGTACTTATTACAGCTGTGGTTCTATAGCAATGAAGTGATATAAAAGGAGAAAAGATAAAAGAGAATTTTGGCTTTTATCAATCCATTTTAAGTTATTCAAAGTACTTATTTCAATAGCATAATATGTATTATTGTTACTCTGACTTATCTCGTTGTCCTTCAGAATCTCAACTAAGTTATTTTGGGGTTATTTAGACTTGTAATCTTGATGTTTGTTATGTTTATTATTAAAATTTATAGAAATTTTTTCATAATGCTCCTTTTTGTTGATTTATTTGGTTTCTGATATTAAAAAATTATAAACACTAGTTTTTATTATAATAGTTAGGCCTCCTCCTGGATTTCAGAAAGGTTCCTCCTCCTTTTCTGAAGAATATTGCTTTTCTTGGAGTTTTGACACTGCTGGTAGTATTGTAGAACATAGAATTCTAAGATTTGTATTTTAGCTGCTGCTTTTGTGGGAATTGTGGATTATTGAATGTGTTTCAGTAGCAAGCCGTCCACATATCCTGGGTATGTTATTTACATAGATGTGGCTGAGGCAGTGACCTAGTGAAATAAAGATTTTAATTGTTTATAAGAAATTATAGGGGAGGTTTGTTAATAAAAGTGATGTGGACATTTCAAACAAGCTGAAGAATGCCAATTATAGTGTACAACATATATTATTTTTGTTAAGATGGCTTTAACTTTTTGATGGCTATTTTCATTTGTGAGAGCCTGGGGTTGGCAACATGGTGGAGTTCATAGTGATACATTGACTTTGGCATTATTAGGAACAGTTCTTGAACAACCTCATGGTAGTTTAGTGGAGTTGGGACCATTATGAAAGCTACTTTTAGAGATAAGTACAAATCTTTCTCTTTAGAAGATTTTATTTCCTAGACTTTTTTAAGAGACTGTTTATCTCTTAATTTTTCGAAGTTTGTGAGAAAGTCATTATTGATTGAAGCTAGTGAGAGCCAAGGTTAAGATATGTCTGTTGCCTGATATATGTGAAGCAGTGTTTTAAGTGCTTTACGTAAATGAACTTCAACAATCTTGTGAAATGGGTATTGTTAGTAGGTCCATTTTATATGTGATAAAACGAAGGCATAGCAAGGTTAATAACTGGCTTCCACTGGCTGATTAAGTAGTATCCCAGTTTTAGCTCAGGACCTAGATTAAAGTGTATTCTTCTGGTCAGTTTTTCTTCTTGTCGCCAGTGACAGACTTTGCATTATATAGCAGTGGCTTACCCAATGAGAGTTCTGTAGGTTAGAAATCTAACCTGAAGCTGTCCATGGTGGTGCATACTGTAATCAGCACTCAAGAAGTAGAGGCAGGAGGATCCAGAGTTTAAGGCCAACCTCAGCTACATGGAGCATTTGAGTCCAGCCTGGGCTACATGAGACCTTGTCTAAAAACAAAAGAGTGCAAATCAAAATGAAATCAGACTTGTCTCATGGGCCCAAGTTGAGAAATATTGCTAGGGTCATATTCCTTGTTGGAAGCCTTAGAGGGAATCCATTTCCTTGCCTTTTCCAGATCACAGAGCTGTTGCTTGACTTGGCTCTTCCTTCCTTCCTTCCTTCCTTCCTTCCTTCCTTCCTTCCTTCCTTCCTTCCTTCCTTCCTTCCTTCCTTCCTTCCTTCCTTCCTTCCTTCCTTCCTTCCTCCCTCCCTCCCTCCCTCCCTCCCTCCCTCCCTCCCTCCCTTCCTCCCTCCCTTCCTTC
>PVHP010025550.1:0-25408 GCA_004024765.1 Zapus hudsonius | reverse complement strand
GTAGTGACACCTCTGGTCAATCCTTTCATCTATAGTCTGAGGAATCGTGACATGAAAGGAGCCCTGAGGAAGATAATTCTGAGATCCTAGATTTTGAAATATTTAGCACTCAGAGGATTACTGGACATTTTTCATCTTTACAAAGAAACTGAGACTCAAATATGTATAAAATACACATGTGACTGTTATTTTTAATAATTTTTATTCATTTGCAAGCAGAGAGAATGAGAAAGAATGAGACAGAGAGAGAATGTGTGTGTGTGTGTGTGTGTGTGTGTGTGTGTGTGTGTGTGTGTGTGTGTTCAAGGGAATAGGTACACCAGGGTCTCTTACCACCACAAAGGAACTCCAGATATGTGTGCCACTTTGTACATCTGGCTTTATATGGGTAATTAGGGAATCGAAGTTGGGTTGTCAGGCTTTGCAAGCAAGTACCTTTAACCACTGAGCTATCTCTCCAGCCCTACATGTGACAATTCTTATAGTTAAAAAATAAATGATCATGATAACATTTTGAAATTCAAGGCTTACAGATGCTCATTCTAATAAACTTAACAAGTTGATATTTTTGAAAAGGGCAAAGATATTTTAAAAGAAAAAGGTAGATTCTGAGATTCATTTTTACAGACAAAAAAAAACCTGAATGCCAGAGATACTGGGATCTACATTGGTTTTGATTTGGGATGGGCCTAAGAGTTCTATTGGCTGTCACCACTCCAATGATGTGGGAACGTCACAGAACCTTAGAACTGACCTGCTTATACTCACCAGCTCTCTGTGGCCTTGGGTAACCTGGTTACTGGTGGGTGACATGTCTTCCTCTGTCCTAGGCCTCCTCCTCATTTCACAGCTCAGAACACACCCTTTATGAACCTGCCGCCCACCTACCCTTCTAGTGCTTTCTTCCTTGGCCTGGGTGTAGGTTGGGGTGGGTGGACACCAGGAGCTTCAGACAGTACTGCCCGATGAAATGTTTGCTATCCCTTCAAGTCTACATTGCTTATGGGAAGCAAGTGTTCCCCAAAGCTGACGTGTTTCAAGTTCCCGCTGCACATTAAAGACATGGAGGCATGAAAAGATCATGGAGATGTGCGGGATCAGCGCTGGAACCCTGTGCTCTGATTCAAGCCCACGCTTCACTCAGCTTATGGGTTAAAGCTTGAGAATTCTGGCTTCTTTTCCAGCCTCAGTGGGCCTCCTCTCAGGGCCTCCTTGCCTTTCATTCTTTCCTTCCTCAATTTCACCTGCTCACCTGAAGCCATCACAGCCTTCCTGACTCCATCCCACCCACAACGGAAGCACCAGCTTCCCACCTCCTGCCCCTCCCTGCATATCTCTGTCACACACAGGGCTCAGCCACCCAATTCTCACAGGAAATATGGTAGAGGTGAAAATACACTTCCTTTCATGTAAAAAGGAGGCAGCAAGTTCTCCCTCCGGCTTTCTTTCTACCAACTTAAATGTTTTTCTTTGCCCTGACTTATCTCCACCAATCATCTTCCTATTTGTTTCAGTTGCTGTCTAGAGAAAGACCCCTTTGACTTTTTGAAAACTGGAGTAATTGTGAATTTTCCTTAACTGCTTCAATTGTCCTTTCCTACAGACTTCATGGGGTTTCTGAGATCGCAGAGATGGGCAGTGCATCCTGGTACCAAGAGAAGCCCTACTTACATGTGACAAACGTCTATTCTTTTTTCAGTTTTATTTTGAGGTAGCTCAGTAAAAATTGTTTCAGATAGGGCTGTAGAGATTGCTCAGGGGTTGAAGGCACTTGCTTGCCCAGTCTGATGGCCAGGGTTTGATTCGCGAGTATCCAAGGAAAGCCAGATGCACTGAAGATGTGTCTGAAGTTCATTTGCAGTGGCAGAAGACCACGGGTGCTCATACTCACTCATTCTCTCTCTCTTTCTCTCTCCCCCTCTCTAAAATAAATAAAATATTTTAAAAATGTTTGAGATATGATAACTTGGAGTATCTATTAGTGTACGGCTTTATAATGCATGTTGTTCTGAACTTTCCTTGAATTCCTCGTATCTACAACCATATCCCACTCCATCACTGCATTACACAGCCACATTGTGAAAGAACTGTAGTTTATGCAGGTAGCTTATCCCCTACATGTCTCAGCAGTTTTATTATCTTAGATAATTTTGCATAGAAGAAACATTGTGATGTGTGAGGCAACTCAAATACATGAAAAAAAACAAAATATTTCTCCCTCTAATACTGATCTGAAGACAATTAAGGAGTAAGCACTCTTCCAGGGAAGCCCCTGATACCACTAAAGCATTATCAGGCCATTGCCAAAGCTCTCGGTCGCCTACCAGAACGATGCTAAGACCCTATTGCAGAAGGCATCACATTCTTGGGCTGCAGGTCACTGAGAAATCAAGCTGGAGCTGAGCTGGAAGCCTCCTCCCTGCTCACTAGCTGTCAGGATGCTGGAAAGACCTGTGCAGCCTGTTGGGGGACAAAAGTCATCAAGAGTCTTAACCAGTAGTGGCCAGCACATCCGCATACATCAACTGGTACAGTTGTGGCATGTCTGTCATGAGGGAAAACAACTGGTCTCTGATTAGATTTAAGGCCTGCTCCATGGGAGGCAATTCCTACCTGGTACTGAAAACCTAGTCAAAAGCCTATGGCTGAGAGGTCCTAAGTCCTACGAGGGAAATTGTCGTCTGGCTAAATGGATCCACTACACCCACCAGACTGCCCTCTAAATGCTTAAAACGTATGTGCATGTATTAAGGCTACTCACTTTTGGTTAGAGAAGCTTCTCTTCTCAGATGGCAGTGTCTGGGATGACTCAAAGCTCACCTTAGTGCCAAGAATTGACGGTGTGGTGATCAGCTCTAGGGGAGACATCTCTATCAACCCTCCAGGACTGCAGAAGAGGTGGTGGAAAGAATGTAAGAGTCAAAGGAAGGGGAGGAGAGGTTTGCAATACTGTCTTCCAGACACCAAGTGGCCATGGTATTCGTGGCCTCACAATGGCTGATGCTATTTACACAAAACCTGCAGAGTAGGAGGAAAATGAGGGCATCAAAATAAGAGAGAAGAAGGGACTCTGTGGAGGGGGACTCAGGAGGTGGTGGGAGGAGACTGTGAGCATGGTATATGGTCTACATTGTGGAAGTTGTCAATAAAACGTTTTTTGAAAAAGAGGAGCACTCTCTCCACCTTTCCCTCCATTGGCCTGGTGGCAGGACAGAGATTCTCACTAACAAATGGTTGTTCTGTCCTCCCCTCTTCTCCCCTGAGCCAGAGGGGTAAATCCTCCACTTCCCCCTCCACCTATGATGTTACAGATATCTGATCCCTGGTCTGCTCACCCAACTTCATTAAGATATGATTGGAGCAGGCTGCCAAGCCATTGCCTTGAAAGATGGTTCCTGTCTTGTGAAAGTTGTTTCTTCCTGCAGAGAAGATCTTGCGTGTGTTTTAAAACTGTCTTGTGTTTTTCTCCTATTCATCTGAATTTCATTAATAGGAATCTGTCTCAGCTAAGGACCTCTGAGGGTTAGGAAAAGAAATGACATTTTCACTCCTCAATAGGAAGTTGAAAAACACCAAAAATCAGGCTAGTAAAGTTTAGATTGTAGGGACTGACAAGGTTACTCCTGAACATGTAAAGATTTCACTGAAGTCTGGGACCAAAGGACACAGCCAAGGTGGAATACAAGAAGTCATGGTTTGAGCCGGGTGTGGTGGCGCATGCCTTTAATCCCAGCACTTTGGAGGCAGAGGTAGGAGTGAGTTCAAGGCCACCCTGAGACTACAAAGTGAATTCCAGGTTAGCCTGGGCTACAGCCAGACCCTACCTCGAAAAACCAAAAAAGAAAAAAAAAGAAGTCATGGTTTGGGGCATAGCTTTTTGTTTGCTTGTGGAGGATTTTCTCTATGTTGTCCACACTGGCCTCAAACTCTTGGGCCCAAATGATCTCCTAACTCAGGCTCTCGAGTTGGGGGTCTCAGTGAAAGCACAGGTGAGAGGGGGAAGACGGAGGGAAGTGAATGAACATGCTGATGAGAACCAAGACCGAGAGAAAAATCACTCTGTCGCTGGCACCCAAGCACACCTTGGAAAGGCACGACTGGCGAGGCAGATGGCCTGCCAGAGGCCCAAACTCGCCTCTCCAGACTCGCAAGGCGGTGTGAGCAGGAGGAGGGAAGAAGGCCCATCTTGCCTGCGTGCCCACGGGGTGCATGGTGAGGCACTGGTGCAGTCTCCATACACCCTGGGTCTGAGGCACTTCCTTCCCAGGCATCTCTGAAGGCTCTCTGCACCATGGCACCATGGGATGTGAGAGGATGCTAACTCCGGGGCCCAGGTAGAGTCACTGTGGTTCTCCTTGACAGTAGGTGAGGAACAGCTAATCATTAGTTAAAACCAAGCACGGTGTCGGTCTCCAGTGCCCTCTCCCAGAGAAGCAGACCTGCCAGGCGTGCATCTTGCTCCCCAAGTGCAGCCATGCAAACAAGATTGCACCTGGAGAATTGCCCTGCAGGGCCCTAGTGAGCAGAGAGCAGCCATGCCTGGAGCCTCCTTTCCTCAGCCTGGACTCCGGAGAGGCATCACGCCCTCCTTCCCACAGACAATTTCCGTTTAGTGCTAATTAGCCTTTGGGGGCAGCTCTTGGTAAGCCAATTAAAAAGCAAACAAACTTGGGGAAAACGTTTGGCTCCGGCTCAATAAATGTTAAAATAAACAACGGTCCCTCATCCCTGGGCAGTTCCCCAGGCACCCCCAAGCACAGAGGGACCCCTGAAGTTTCATGGAACTACTTGCTCCTGCACTTCAAGTTTGCCTTCCATAGCAAGACCCCTGAACGGCTTTGGGAGCTGAGGAAGGCCTTCCTGCCACAGGCTGGTTCTGCAACCTTCTAGGCATGATTCTGACACTCCTGCTTGAGCGTAGAAGTGACCCTTTCTGGTACTTTCTCCCAAGGCCAATGGGCCTCCAGCGGAGGACTGGGCTGGGCACTGACTGATTGCTGTTTGGCCGCACAGGTTTTGAAAGCTGACTTTCACCCTAAAACTCTGGCTAAGCCTTCATGTGGGAGTCATGGTGCAGGGCAAACAGGCTTTCTAGTGTTTACTCTGAACTTCATGCTCACTGTGTTGTTGGTTTAGGCTCCTGGAGGAAACTATCCAATTTTAGGCCTGCAGGAAGACAAACAATGTTAGCCTGGAGTGTGTGGTAGTATGAACATATGAGATGAGAGAGACAGAAGCCAACTTAAGGGGCTCCAAGGACCACAGTGCAAATGATTCAAGCAGCAAATAGATGCAGACTGAATCTGCAGCTTTGTTGGGTGCCGACACGATGCCATAAGTGAAAAATCTACACTTGCTACGTGTGATGGGCCACAGGCAAGAGAGCAAACCCAGGCACGGTAAAATCTTTATGAGTGTTACTTCAGGCTAGGCATATAAGACGTGCGTGAACCACGAAGACATTTCATATTTATCTTTGAGTTCCTATCCCAAGATAGAACATATTGTATATATGCAAAATTCAAATCTGAAAACATAAACTTCAAAATAATTTTGGTCCCATGTGTTTTGGATAAGAGCCATCTAACCTCTGCCGGGTCCTAGTTCATAGCATGGATTCAGCAGGAATGTCGGAGCTCAAGAACACTAGCGACTATATAGCCAGACAAATGGGGGAGAAGACAGCACTTTCCTTACAGAAGACATTCAAGTGGAACATGCAGACATTCTCGCACACCACATGGGAAGCTAATTCTCTCCTCTCTGTAACAGCTCTTCCCATGGTTGACATATAGAAAGGGAAAAATAAGCCATGCAACGGAGCGAAGACATCTGGTGAATACCATGAGCCACGTGATGAAGGCTAGCACATCACTAACTCCCACTGCTGTCCTGGACACCTGACATGGCTGATTCGTGCCCTCAAACCCTATGTCCGTGTATTCATGAAAACGTTGGAGAACCCCAAAGAGAAAGACACTGTACAAAGTACCTGACCAAGAGTCTTCGAAAGGAATTGAGAACACGAAAGGGGAGGGGGAATTGAAATATCGCAGACAGAAAGAACTTGAGGAGACACGGATTGTAATCATGGGGGGAATATGATGCGAGGGGCTTAAATGCTGGTCACTAATGCAGTTTGCTGCCCACCTTCGTGGTCCTGCAGCACAGAATAACCAGCAACAAATGGAAAATATTTTCAAGTATCTTGACATAGAATTAGGAATTATAAGCAATAGAGAGATGGTTCGAATTGTGCAGGAAGGTAGACGTACAACTGTGTGGCTGATACCATCATGGTTTCAGGTAGGGCAACATAAAGCCTCATCACCAAGCCTGGGGTGAACAGGACATGAGGTAACAGAGTGGAAGAAAACATTCCCAGGATACACCACGGCCAATTAGTTAGCTGAACCAAACATTCCCTGGCCCATATGTGAAAGCCAGTGCTACAAGAGCCCACAGGCTGGTCCCTGGAGGGGAAGAAGATTGTCACTGGGCCTCAGCACTAAGTCCTATGGGCTAAAAAGAGAAATAAATAGAATAGAAAGGAATTTTCTGAGTTCTCCCTGCCTATTAATATTAGGTAGAGGGAGCTCCTTCTCACACCATGCCCAAGAGGCCTTCTGTGACAATTATCATTGGCCTGAGGAAAGAAAAACAGGAATCATCTGAGTTGTGTCCCTAAATCCATCCAGAGCCAAGGCTGGCCCCTCTGCCAATTAGATTTTTATTTTATTTATTCCTGTTTTGTTCAAGGTAGGGCCTCACTCTAGTCCAGGCTGACCTGGAACTCACTCTGTGGTCCCAGGCTGGCCTTGAACTCACAGCGATCCTTTTACCTCTGCCTCCGGAGTGCTGGGATTAAAGGTGTGAGCCTCCACACCCAGCTGCTCAACAACAAGCTTCATGGCACCTACACCCGACTCATCGCTGCCACGGGGCCCTGTAGTTTCTGTCAGTGTGTCAAGATTTCCAAGGCACAGCGCAGGCTGCTCCCTTCTCCCACAATCCCTGCGTTTCTGGTGTTTAAGCTTTCACCTTGGGAAATTTTGCTTTAGAAAAAATAAAGGAGAGACAGAGTGAAGTAGGGGTAGAGGAAGGAGGAGAGAGAGAGAGAAAGAGAGAGAGAGAGAGAGCTAGTGTAGGCCCCAAGTGTTAAGATTAACTCTGACCTGAATTACTTTTCCAGAATCCTTATCTCTATCAATCTATCTCTTTCTCTCACTTATCTATCAATAATATACAATTATATATCTCATTTATTTGTTTGCAAGGATAGAATGAGAGAGAAAAATATGGGTGTGCCAGGGCCTCTTGCCTCTGCAAAGGAACTCCAGGTGCATGTGCCACTTTGTGCATCTGGCTTTGCATGGGCACTGGGGACTAGAACCTGGGCTGTCAGGCATTGCAAGCAAGCACCTTTAACCACTGAGCCATCGCTTCAGCCTGAGCCTCATCTTCTAATATAGCCACATTAGAGGGTATTGTTTCAACATATGCATGTGAGGGAGACATAAAAACTCGGCCCTCATAACATACCACAATCACATTCTACCAGACATATCCAAGTCAAATAAGAAGTGGTGCTCACAAAGTTCTGCACACCAATCAATGTCACAGCAGCTTGATTCATGATTCATGTCCTCGAACAACCACCAATGAATGGATTTCATTGAACCAATGAATGGATTAGCGAATGGTGGCACCTCAAAACGATTAGATTGTGCTCAGCATTGAAAAATGAGACATGGTACATAAATGTCAGGGATTGCTAGAGGCTGAAGTCTGGGTGGGGCTCAACTACAAGTGGGCACTAGAAAATTCTTTGAAGGCAATTGAACTGTTTGATAGTTTGAATTCTTTGATGATTTTGTGAGGAGAGAATGGGGTATATAAAGCGTATGTGTCAGAGAATTTGAAAGTGTTTCATTTCCACCAGCAAGATGCTCAATGTTATTTAACTGTATGAAGCTTCACAGAAAGATATGATTGTCTCTATGCAACTTACCAGAGATATTTATTATTGCGATTATGAGTATATATGCATAAATGTATATCAGACAGTTGTTTAAAATCTTTAAATCATATTTCTGGAAACTTGTGGTTTTATTATCACTACTTGGGACCATAAGAGTGGCTTAAGCTTTGAGAACTACCTTAGTACTCCAGTAAAAGTGTAGACTTAGTAAAATTATTCTTGTATTTTTCTTTGCACGTGTGTATAGAGTATGGATGATGTGTTATATGTGTTGAATGTACATGTGTGTGCAAATGCATGGGCACCATGCACAAGCATGTGGTAGCCAGAGGAGAGCTTAGGATACCCTGCTCTATCACTGAACTACGTACTTGCTTGGGATGGGGTGTCTCCCTCAACCCAGAGATGCTGGTTTAGGTCAGCAAAACCTAGGGATTCTCTGTATCTGCCCCACCCTTTGAGTGAGATTACAGTCATAAATGACCATGCCCAGTTTTTTTTTTAAATGGGTTCTGGGCGAATTGAACTTGAGTGGTGTAGTGGTTTGATTCAGGTGCCCCCCATAAACTTAATATATTCTGAATGCTTGATCCCCAGCTGATGGAAGTTTTGGAATTGGAACCTTTTTGGAGGTGTGTTCTTGGGGGAGGGTTTGTGCGGTTATAGCCAGCTTCCCCTTGTCAGTTTTTGGCACACCTTCCTGCCACTGTTTGCAGTGCTATGGTAGAGGTGATGTCCAGCGGTTAAGGTGCTTGCCTACAAAGCCTAAGGAGTCAGGTTTGATTCCCTAGTACCCACATAAAGCCAGATGCACAAGGTGGTGCATGTGTCTGGCGTTCATTGTCAGTGGCTAAAGGCCCTGGCATACTCATTCTCTCTCTCTCTTTCCCTCCTTCTCTCTCTCTCTGTCCCTCCCTCCATCCTTCCCAAATAAGTAAACAAGTCAATAAAAAGTGGCCCAAAGCACTCCTCCCCACCCTCTGCTCTTACATTCTTTCCACCTGCTCTTCCACACCTGAGCCTTTGTGGGGGTGATTTGGATAACTCCATCAGCACTGGGCACCCAGCAGTTTGTGTTTGTTACATTCTCATACAGTTTATTAACTGGCAGAATACTTGTGTGTGTGTTCTATGCTTTATCATCACAAGCTTTCCCCTTTCCTCCCTTTCTCATTGTTTGGGTAGCAAGTATCTGCACAAGAACTGATTTTCTAACAAGCCTGTTTGCAGGGCCCAGACAGAATACAAGCAATGGACATGTAGCACATTTCCTCCTCAGGATGTCTGAGAAATCAAACCTAGAGGAGCACAGACGTGGGGCAGCCCTCATGGAAGTCCGCACCTCTGGGGATGGAGCATGTATTTATTGGCTCCCAATCGCCCACCTTTGACCAGAGAAGCCACAAGTCTTCGTTTCTCGGCATCGGATGTGAAAGTCTCAAATCCAGCCTCAAGCATGGGGCCAGCATAATGAGGAGCCCCTAAAGAGCACCCCAAAGCAGCAGAGAGCAGCCAGGTGAGGTGACTTGGAAGCAGATGAGAGACACAAACACGTGGGATTCTCTTGGAAGAACAACCCCCTGAAATCCCTCTGCAGCAAACCAAGTTTCAAGGAGGAAAAGGCTTTTGGTGTGACATGTCCATGTCCTTTTCTGTTAGGATTTAATTTTACACTAAGAACAAAACAAGCTTTTTTTTTTTTTGGTTTTTCGAGGTAGGGTCTCGCTCTAGCCCAGGCTGACCTGGAATTCACTATGTAGTCTCAGGGTGGCCTTGAACTCATGGTGATCCTCCTACCTCTGCCTCCTGAGTGCTGGGATTAAAGGCGTGCGCCACCACGCCCGGCCTAAAACAAGGATTTTTTTCAACATAAAGTCAGGAATATAGATAGATAGATAGATAGATAGATAGATAGATAGATAGATAGATAGATAGATAGATAGATATAGATAGATAGATAGATGTGTGTGTGTTTGCATCCGTGCGTGTGCACGCACATATATCCCAAAATAACATGGATAGTGATTGAGGAAGATGCCCAGCATCTACTTCTGGCCTCCACACGCATAAACACACACACACACACACACACAGACACACACAAGTTTTTGTCAAAGGTTGTGGTAGGAACACTCCCGGCCCATAAGGAAGCTGCCGAGGAAGCTTGGCTGAAATCCAGGAGACCCAGGGTGGACATCCAGCTGGAGTGAGGGGAACGAAGTGCATCCCACATCGACCATGATGGAATGATTTCCGGTGGAAGATCAACTTGCTGGGGCCTAAGCCATGATATAGCGATATTATTTCCATAACAAGCCATCTTTTTATGGAGACACTCTATAAGAAAATGTAGATTAAAGCTTAAAGTTCTCAGAATTGGACCTTGGTTACAATTCCAACCCGCTGGAACAAATGGCCTTTGGCAGATATTCCGCTTCTCTGTTTCTTTTATGAGAAATTATCTGGAAACCAGAATACTAACATCCACAGTTCAAGGTACTGTCTTGCTCATCCTTACAAACAGTCTCATCATTCCCTCCCCCACCTCTCGGCTCTTGCAGTCACTGAAGCTGAATGCAACGCATGGGCAATATAGACCAGCTTGTGTAATGCTGCTCTATCTTGGCTCTGAAAGTCAGCCCAGGGAAAAGGTGGTTTCACATCTCAGCACTTTTCCCTCTCACAGCGGCAGCCACCTCACTGTTCCACACATGTCTAGCTTATGAGCCTCACTGTCCCATAGTGCGTGGCCCCAGAAGTCAGACCACATCCCATAAAATTCTGGATGCACTATGCATCATTTCATCTCTTTCCTGTAATAGAAAAGCATCCACTTAGGACAGGGGTCTCCCCATCCTATGTCAAAAGATAAGGTTGAAAGTGATTGAGGAAGCCAGCTGATATGGACCTCCGGCCTCCACATGTATACACATGTGTGCACACGTCCAATCAAAAAGTGTGTGTAGCACAGGGAAGAAAGAACATCAGCCTGTTTTAAATTCTAATTTCTATTGACTTTACCAGAATTTGGTAAGTCAACTAATCGCCCAGTCCTTGCTCTCTTTATATACCTAGTGAAATATGTATAAATTATTACATGAAACTAAAGATTATACAGAAAAGTGTCTACATATGGTACTCAGCAATTAGGAGTAGAGTCAATAAAGCTGTAGACATTAAAACTAAGCCCTACTGAGAAGAGCCACTCTATCTGTATAGCTATAAAATAGGAACATTCGCTTTTATGGGGTTAGGGAGATGCCTCAATGGTTGAAGGCACTTGCTTGCAAAGCCTGATGGCCTGGGTTTAATTCCCCAGTGATGACATAAAGCCAGATGCACAAAGTGGTGCATTTGTGGTGGCAGGAGATAATTCTCAGATCCTGGAGTCTAAATACTTTCTAGCTCAGAGAACTCCAGTCACACACATTGTTTTCTTTATAGAAAAACTGAAGGGACTTCAAAACCTCCCCATAACTACTCCTGTAATGAGAAAGGTGATTGTGGGCATGCTTTGACGTTTGACAAGGGCTTCTGGTCACAAACCAGTACTGTGCTCTATGTTAAAGGGCTGATTCTGAGCCAAGCGTGGTGCACACACCTATGTCCCAGCACTCAGGAGGCTAAGCTGGGATTGCCATGTGTTCAAGGTCAGCTTTGACTAGAGTGAGACCCTGCCTTGAAAACAATTGAAAAGCAACAAAAAAATGTAAAGGGGCTGATTCTAAGCCACTCACTTTATAGATAAAAATGGGATATCAGACGTGATATTTGAAATTATTATCTGGACAGGTCCAGTAACTCCCTAAGGCAGTGGACAGCACAATAATCTGGGACTTTTGGAGAACTTCAGAGCTCCCTCTTCTTGGGGTCACTGGTCTCCAGCAGCCTCAGATGAAGAAATACTATGGTGATCCTGGTAACTAACATAGGAAGGATAACTTTCACAGGTCTGAGCAACTACGAACGGTTAATTATAGAATGGCCTTATCTATTCTATTTGTTCAATGCTATTTAGGTAACTCTTCATGTCACGGACTTAAATACCTCCACATCCTCATACAGTTCAGAATAACTACTCTTAGCCTAACCACCTCAACCCACAACCTGCCTTTTTGGCACAGGTACTGGTTAGGGATGGGCACCACAAGTTTCAGATACTGTGTTTCCAAATGAAACGTTTAATGCCCCACCAAGTCTCCGCAGGAAGCAGAGCAGAATCTCCCTTAAAACTGAAGTTACTACAGTCATGATAGCACTTTAGGGATAGAAGGACATGAATTGAAAGCATGAGCTGAACTTGAACCCAGGACTCTGATCCCAACTCCAGACTTCATTATGCTTATGGCTCAAGGATTAACTTGGTACAATTAAGTAACACTAATAAAGTGGGCACAAGGTGACTTCCTACCATCTCTTTCCTAATGTCCAGATTGTACTCTTTTGTGTGTGTGTGTGTGTGTGTGTGTGTGTGTGTGTGTGTGTGTTTTCACCCCGTGCCCTTGCATGGGGAGACCAGAGGAAAATGTCAAAATGTCAGATGTCCTCCTCTATTGCTCCTCTCTTTGTTTCCTTGAGATGGAGTCTCTCATTAATCTGTCATTATTTTGAGTTAGACCAGCTGACCATCGAGCCCAACAATTCTCCTGTCTCTGCCACCATCACCTTTGAAGTTACAGTTCATGCTGGCTTTTTCGCATGGGTGCTGGGGATTGAACTCAAGTCCTCAAACTTGAACAGCAAGGACTCACCCACTGAGCATCTCCCAGCCCCAGGCTGTGCTCAGCAACTTTCAGTGCTAGTCTTTAGTAGCTGAGCTCCAGCTCCGTCCAAGCAACCGAGGTTTGGGGTAAAAAGGAGGGTGAGGACTGAGGGCAGTCAGCTAACTTTATAAAGGTACTGAGCTAAAGGGAAGATCACTCCACCCACTTCCTCCCCGTGTGTCTTTGAAAGTCATTATTTGAGGCCTAGAAAGGTCGGTGTGAAAAGGGAAGAGGATAAGGGGGAGTGAATAATAAAGTCCAAATGCATTACAGACATTGTGAAAATGTCATTGTGAAACCCATAATTTGATGCAATTAATCTACTCTATTAAAAGTCATTTTAAACATTTTAAAGGAGACCCCTACAGGAGGGAGTCTGAGGTCTGGTGATTTGCCCTCCAGCGCCCAAGTTAGTAGGACCACGCCTGGGCTAGAGGCCTCCTTTCCTCAACCTGGACTCCTGGGAGGCATCACAGAGGCATCACAGCCTCCTCCCCAAGGAGATTCCCTCCTAGTAATAATTGGCCTTTGGGGACCAACTCTTTACAAGCCAGCTAGAACAACCTGGGGAGAAAGGCTTGACTTCAGCTCCTGCAGAGCCCACGTTGATAATATCTGGATATCTGGACAAATAGGATCGCCCCAGGTCAGGGCCACTGGAGTCTTCTGACCTCCCTTCTACTTATAATTGAAGTTGGTATTCCACATGTAGCCTGACCCACGATCACAGGAGAGCCAGGATGTCTCTTAGGAGCTGGGGGTGTGCTTTCTGCCTCAGCTGGGTGTTGCAATCTTCTGTGTGTTGTTCCTGTCGCATTGTAATATTTTGACTCCAGGGGCTTTGGTTAAGAAGCAAAGCCTTCTAGTACTTTCTCACTCACACAGTCAATAGGCCTTCAGCAGAGACTTTGCCCTTCCCCCATGTGGGTAGTGAAATCTGGCTTTGTCTGCTTAGTGAGCTCTGTGTCCTAAAAGGCCTGAGTGTCTAGAATAAAACTTCATGTGCGTCAGTGAACTCCGGAGCCCATTCAAAACAAGCTGTCCTGGGCTGGGGTTGTGGCTCAGTTGGTAGAGTGTGAAGTTCAAATTTATTGTGTTATTGCTCAGAAATAACTGGTTCAGGCTCCTTGAAAAAAAAATGGCTTTAGTGCTGTGGCATCTGATAGTGTTAAAGTAAGAATGTGCCAAAGAAAAGGAGGGAAGGGGGAAGGGAGGAAAGGACATGTACCACTTACCTGAATAGGCCCCAGTGGGCAAAGGAGCAACAAATCATATAGTCTACTGGTTGCACTTCCCTGGTCAGAAAATCCAAACTCCAAGGTATTCCCCAAACTGTCCTATTAGCAGGCACCCAACATGACGTCATAGTGGAAATTCCTGTAACTGACCTCATGGGGCAGGGCACAGCCCAAACACAGGTGTGCTCCAAGTACTGGAGGAAGTCACCTTCGTGGTATGTGTACAAGGTGGAGGAAACGTAAATTAATTTGTTTAGACTTCAATCTCAGCTCCAGATTATCTCATTGTAAATATGAAAAATATTGTAACCTGAATCACTTGAATCTCAACCATTTTGAAATACTCAATTTGTATTGGATCACAGCTTTAAAGTATGAAATGGACATAATTAGTCCATGCTGATGAAAATAAGTATTTAAATAAGTTAAAGAAATGGGAAAGAAGGAACTAATTTTCCTTACAGAAGAATTTCAACTAGGGCTGGAGAGATGGCTCAGAGGTTAAGGCACTTGCCTCCAGTGCCTAAGGCCCCCGGTTCAATTCCCCAGTACCCACATAAGCCAGACCCACAAGGTGGTGACCCTGGTTCTCTCTCTCTCTCTCTCTCTCTCTCTCTCTCTCTCTCTCTCTCTCTCTTTCTCTCTCTCTCTCTCTCCTTGAAAAATGAATAAATAAAATTAAAAAAGAAGACTTGCAACTAGAATATGTAGTTTCCCACCTATGAAGTTTAATTCTCTCCTTTCCTACTGAGAGGTAGTTGGACCTAGAGACTTGCTTCCAAGGAGTTTATTATAGAAAAGGAAACATAATCTATGCAGTGGAGAAACCTGATCAATAGTCCCATAACCACTGGTAAGTCACATTGATGTCATCCATCTCTGATGTAAGGTGATGAAGACAGCTCTCCTCTGTGGAATTCCTCCCCAAAAGCTATAATGACCTCTAACCATGTAAAAAGTTAAAGAACCACAAAGAGAAAGACATTATACAAAGTGCCAGATTAAGGTTATTCAAAGGCAAGAGCATGAAAAACCAAGGAAGTCTGGGAAATTATTACAGCTGGAAGTTCAAGAGCTGTGGGTTGGATCATCTGTGGGAATAAAAAAGGAGAGGCTGGAATGCTGGCCACTTAGTGCTGGGTCTCCACACATGATCCTGCACCTTACAACAGCCACCCAGAAATGGAAAATGTGTAGCAAAAATGGTGCCTTTACTAAACATGTGCAGATTTTTTTATGTCACTATGGTGATTTCATTTAGGTGTCCCCCATAAATTTATGTGTTCTGAATGCTTGCTCCCCAGCTGGTGGCAATTTTGGAATTGGAGCTTCCTGGAGCAATGTATTGTTGGGGGCAGGCTTATGGGTGTTACAGCCAGCTTCCCCTTGCCAGTGTTGGCCAGAATGTGATGTCCAGCCTCTACTCATGCGATCATTTTCCCTGCCATCAGGGAGCTTCCCCTCGAGCCTGTAAGCCAAAATAAACCCATCCCTCCACAAGCTGCTTTTGGTTGGGGGCTTTGTCATAGCAACAAGAAGTTGACTATAAGTCACCATTCCATAAACTTGCAAAAGCCGGGCGTGGTGGCGCACACCTTTAATCCCAGCACTCGGGAGGCAGAGGTAGGAGGATTGCCATGAGTTCAAGTTCAAGTTCAGCCTGAGACTACAGAGTGAATTCCAGGTCAGCCTGGACTAGAGTGAGACCCTACCTCAAAAAACAAAAAAAAAAAAACTTGCACAATAACTATTACTTACAGTTATTTCGATTTTTCTTGTATTAGGAATTACAAGTAATCAATATTTGGGATGCTGTGTATAAGTTATATGCAAATACTATACCATTTTCTCTAAGGGATCTGAGCAGAGGCTCCTGGAAGCAGTCTCCTGGGGGCATTGAGGGACAGCTATGTGACTGGCCTGTGATGATTCCAGATAGGATGACACGACATCTAGTGTTCACTGGCCAAACCTAAAACATGACACGGGGCACTAGAATGTAGAAAATCTTCCCAGCTTGGGTCATGGCTACTGGGTTAGCTTCCCATCAATGTGTCAAATACTTCAGAGGAAGAATTTTGAAAGAGGGAAAATTTATGGTTCCAGAAGTTTCTATCCATCATGGAAGGGTGTGGCAAAGCACAACAGCTCATTGTGGTGGCCAGGGAGGGGAGAGAGAAGGGGTCAGGGGGAGAAAGAGAGAGAGAAAGAAAGAGAGAGAGAGAGAGAGAATATGAGAGAATACCTGTTCTAGCAAGATTCCATTCTTTTTCCTTTTTCATCCTGTCTAGGCCTCTTGCCTATGGGATGGTGGAGGCCAAGTTCAAGGGGGATCTTCCCCACTTAGTTAATCCTTCCTGGAAAAGGATTAACCAGAAGTATGCTTTCTTAATCTAACTTCCTGGGTGCTCCTGAATCTACTCAAGTTTAGCATCAAGATTCACTGAAAGAATCATCTCATGGCTCCTTCCTGGAAACAGAAGCTTCATCCCCAGCAAAATAGGGAAGCCTGGAGGGGGGCAGCAATGAGGACTCGACTCGAGGTAATGGACTGTGTTAGCTGGCATTGTGCTTCCCCAACAAGTCCCATAAAATAAACAAACACAAATTGAAGAAGAGGCCTCTGCCCATTTCTCCCACCTGCCTGCTTACCTGGTAAAGTTGGGTGAAGACAGCACCCATGCACAGGACTCCTTCTTATGGCAATGGATAGTAGGAAAAAGGCAAACCTTTCTGGATGGTGTCCTGAAGTCTATTTCAGAGTCCAAGGCCTGGACATATTGCCAACTGACTTCTGACAAGAATCTTCATGCTATCCAGACAGCAATATCATCTTGACAAGCTTGATACAGGTTATGTTATAAATTGTTGGAGCTCAGACAGTACCAGAGTCTGAACATTGTGCACATGGCTTCCTAGTTCTCAGGAGAAATTGTCATAACAAGATGTCTGTGGGCTGGTCAATACAGTCAGATACTTCCCCAAGCACAGTGCATGTGTGTGACAATATCTGTCACAATGTCGTCTTGCATCAAGTGGCCCAGGGAGTCCAGGCCTATGTACTCAGAGAAGCAAGTGACTTAATCTTCATTGTCAGCTTTAAAGGATTTAGGGTTACCATGGAAACACACCTCTGAGTGTCTATGAGAATGTTTTCGGAGAGGTTTGGCTGATGGTAGACCCACCCTGAATGTGGGCAGCACCACACCATGGGCTGGGCCCTGGGGCAGAGCCCAGCGCTTGTCTGTGTCCTGAGGCTGTATCCCCACAACTGGGAGCCAGAATAAACCTGTCCTTCTGTCATGGTTTGATCCAGGTGTCCCCCACAAACAAATGAATGTGTTCTCAATGATGGATCCTCAGCTGATGGCAATTCGGGAATTAGAACCTCAATAGAGCTGTGTTGTTTGGGGCGGGCTTATGGGGTTATAAGCCAGCTCCCCCTTGCCAGTATTTGGCACACCTTGCTGCTACTGTTTCCAGTGCTGTAGTGGAGGTGATGTCCACCCCTCTGCTCATGCCATCGTTTTCCCTGCCAGGATGGAGTCTCCCCTCGAGTTTGTAAGCCAAATAAACCCATTCCTCCATAAGCCGCTTTTGCTTGCGTTCTTTCTGCGCAGCAACTAGAAAGCTGACCACACACCTTCTTTAAATCGCTTTTGCCAGCTATGTTGTCACAATGACGATTACCTAATACAGAGCCAAACATGGAGCGGCATCATTTTCGGGCATCCTGTATCCCAGTGTGCCTGCTGACTCTCTGACATCTGCCGTTCTGACCACTCCAAAGACTCCATGTCCTGAATAATCCCATAGCTAGTTGGGTCTACTCCACATTAGGACCTTTGTCCCTTCACCTCTCTCCTCATCCTTTGATGAGAGTAAAAATGAAGCAGCAGTATTTAGAAAGACATGGCCATCCTCTTCAGTGAATACAGGTATACAGAGGCCCCCTTCCCAGCAGAGATTTGAACTATCATTAAAACCTTCTCATAGACAATGGTGACATGTCTGTTATGGAGAAACTAACTGTCTCAGATTGGATTTGAGGCCTTCCTGCCTGGTACGGAAAGCCTATGGCTGGGGAGCTCATAAGCCCTAGAGGGGAAGTTACTGTTGTCTGGCTAAATGGACATGTTATGGCCACCAAACTGCCCTCTAAACACTTACGTTTATGCCTATATCTTAATGCTGCTCTCGCCTTTGGATAGAGAAACTTCTCTTCAGATGAAGGTAACCACTGGGAAGTACTGAGAAGAAGTGCAGTGGAGTATTTAGAATTAGGTGAGACATCTCTGTCACACCCTCCAGGTCTTAGGGAGCCTCGTGGAAGAGGTGGTGGAAAGAATGTAAGAGCCAAAGGAAGGGGAGGAGTGCTTTACTCTCTTCCAGACACGAAATGGCCTTGAGATTCATGACCTCACAGTGGCTGACACTACCTACACAAGACCTGTGTAATAGGAGGAAAAAATGATGACATCAAAATAGAAGAGAGACTAGCTGGAAAGAAGGAATTCAGTGGAGGGGGAAAGGAGAGAGCGGTTGGAGAGGGTTGTGATCATGATGTATTATCTATATTTATGGAGGTCGTCAATAAACGTTTAAAAGAATCTCATGGAAAAGCTCATATCCTTGACTACAACAGGGGACACCGGTTCTTTTTTTGTTTTTGCTTTTTCCCATCAGCCCCTGGGGAAGCACATCAACTGTGATATATAGAACACTGACAGACTCTCTTCCGAATCACCTGTAATAAGGAGCTTTGGGGATTCCTTCTGTTGCAGAGACTATAAAACCCCCGCATACATGAAAAGAAACTGTGTTCCAGCCCAGAGGAAGTAAAAGTGTGCTGCCCAGGAGCCCAGGTATTAACTACACCCCCTCTGTGAAAGACGATGTCTGAGCTGCTGCCCGTGCATCCGTAGCTGTATGATTCTTTCCAAAATTTGTCGAGTTTTGTTCTAATTGCTCACATGGGTGACGGCACTTGCTTTCCTCCTCAGGACCACGCAGGGCTGCAGAAAGGTAAGTGAGGTGATATGTGGAGAAAAAGCTTCATGCATTTTGATTATCCAGATACTATCTTAAATAATATTTAATCATGGTCTTAGAAGACTGTGCTTTCATAGCTAACTCCATAAGGAATAAGAAGCACAAATTTGTCATGTCTGACCTCACCCATGTGTGCAGATCCACAGCCCCAGATCCCCCAGGGTTATTATGGTTTTGTCAAACTTACTTCCAACAACCCCACAGGAACCTACAAATTAAACCTCAAGGACATCCTAAATCCCCAATTAATAGAATTTTTGAACAACAGGGTGCAAAAGGAAGCAGACTGCTTTGGGGACGTGGGGGTGCCCACCTCTGATGGGGCCATGTGGTGGGAAGGTCATTGCTTCCAGAGATGCTCCAGCAAGGGTCTCCATGGGAGGCAGGTGGGACCACTCAGCTCACCTGTCACCACCCCTGCCAAAACTCCTCGGCTGCTGGTGAGGCGGACACAGAACCTCCAACCCACTCCCATAGAGAGATATGCAGGCTGCGGTGCCAGAATCAGGGCTCAGGCAGCCAGACATGACCGGAGGTGGCTGCAGTGGAGAGCTACTCTGTCACCTGAATGAGGTGACATGAAGTCAGCATGTTACAGGGCTGGATCTGATCCAGAGGATGCCTGCTGGGATTCCCAGGTTCGTGTGTCCCTAGACAAGGGTTTGGAAAGAAGCATGTAGATAGATAGCAAGAGGAGAAGAGAGAGTTTATCATAGAAAGGAGGAAGGCACTGCTGAGGATGAAAGTGGCCAGAGCTGAAGAAAGGGCAAAGGCTTTATGACCCAGCGGGGCCATTTGGGACATGCACACACTGAGCACTTTCTCTGCCCGTAGTCTGGGTGGGGAGGAGTCTCCAGTCTTCTTTTGTTTTCTAGCATCAATTTCTTTAATAGCCTTCTCTTTTTGGCATGTGTGTGTATGTGGGTGCACATGGGTGTGCCTGCTTGTGAAGGGCAGAGGTCAAAGTCAGGTATCTTCTTTAATTGTCTCCACCTTATTTTTTGAGACAGGTTTTTCCCTCACTGAACTCAGAGCTCATCAATTTGGCTAGACTAGCAAGCCAGAAGTCCCAGGGATCCTCCTGTCTCCACCTCTAGCACTGAGATTATAGGCATATGCCACCCTACCTGGACTTATGAGGGTTCTCAGGATCCAAACTCAGATCATCATGCTTGTGCAGCAAGCACTTTGCAATCTAAGCATCTCCCCAGCCCCCCCCCATATACTAATCTTGGTGCTCCTCTCTCCCTGCCTACCCTCCCTCCCACAAGCAGGTTCACCACCTAGCACACACTGCCCCCTCAGTGTGAGAGGGTGTGTTCTTTCAAAGTTCCACCTGATAGTGAATGTGATCCTCAATAAGAGGTGCAACAATTCTGTAGCTACAACTCTCTGACTTCTGCTTTCCCAGGACTGAATCATACAGCATAAGCACATTCCTCCTTCCTCACTCTACCCCCACTGGATTGCAGGAAACTGAGGAAAGCCGTCTGCTATGAGTTAGATCCATTTCTAGGCTAAGCCTGAGATGGGAGCGTGGGCCTCTCACCTCTCTTGTCTTTGTCTGCCCTAACTTCCCTTCGAGTAACAAAGTGCAGAGGATGGGTTTAGAACACCAGGAGAGAGCCGGGTGTGGTGGCGCACACCTTTAATCCCAGCACTTGGGAGGCAAAGGTAGGAGGATCACCATGAGTTCAAGGCCACCCTGAGACTACATAGTGAATTCCAGGTCAGCCTGGAATGAAACCCTGCCTCAAAAACCCAAAATAAACAAAAACAAGACAAAAAACTGTAATTTTGTTTAAAATGACAGAGGTAAAAAAAAAATATATCTAAAATCAAATCTTTTTGTAAGCCTCTGAACTTTGTCCAAATTCTTTGGTTCAACTTTCAAAATTTCTCCATTGCCTGGAAATAACAAAATATCACAGCTTCTGGCTGTAGTAGAAAATCTGGTGTGTGGGAAGCAGGTAGACAGGTTCCCCTGTGATTCCAGGGGCTGGAATGAGAGGTGATTAATGATCCCGAGCAGCCGACAGGGAAGCCTGGAGAGGGAGAAGCATCCTGTGCAGTGTCCCCTGCCTCATGGGGACAATTGTGAACTTCCTACAGAGGAAAGCTCTGAGTGACATAGAAGCATGGGTTGGAGAGTTAAACAGGAGCTTTCGTCGTGGCATAGTGAGGGTTTGTGGAGAGATAGTTATTTCCATTTGCTGACCAACTGAAGTCCAGCAAAAGTAAGTGTGCAATTATTTCCAAGTCTGTCATTTCTCAAGAAAAGTCAGAAGTCCAGATTTTCTATGAAATCTTTGATTTTTTTAAATATATATTTATTGTCCATAATGAGTTACATTATTTAGTGGGCAAACCATGCGTTGTTATCCCGACTTCCCCAATTCCCCCCCTCCCCATCCCTGATCAGTTGTATATCCTCCTCAGTGGGCTGTCTGTATTAGTCCTTGTGCCAAGGGATTCTGGATAGCCTAGTACTCATCCCGGTCTTCCTGGCCCAAGTGAGTTGTTACTGATGGGTGCTATGCCTCTGGACCGTCTCCCCCACCACGGCTCTCACAATCTTTCCGCCCCCTCTTCCGCTCAGTTCCCTGAGTCGTGGTGGGTGAGTAATAAGGCTGCTTTAATGTTGCGAGCTGTGGCCCATATAACCCTACCACCCGACAGCAGGCCAAAAGATGAGATCATGGCAAGAGATGAGTCACCACAGTCATATTGTGGAGGATCCATATGGAACCCTGCAGAGAAGGACGGGATGAACAAGGGACCCATAGCCACAGCCATTCAACCAACTCTAGATAAGCCAAATCTTTGATTTTTAAAGAATCAAACAATGTGAAGTCCCTTTCTATTACTGTAAGAGATGGCTGAGACAATCATCGTATGAAAAGAAAAGATTTGGCTGGGTGTGGTGGTAAGTGCCTTTAATCCAGCACTCGGGAGGTAGAGGTAAGAGGATCACCATGAGTTCAAGGCCACTCTGAGGCTACAGAGTGAATTTCTACAGTGAGACCCTACCTTGAAAAGCCAAGAGAGAGAAAGAGAGAGAGAGAGAAAGAGAGAGAAGAGGAGGGTTTATTTCAGCTCACAGTTAGGGAGGCGTCAGCCTAGAAACTGTTGACTCCTTTACTTGGGCTGGTGGTGAGGCAGTTCCTCATGGTGGAAACATGGAGAGCGAGACCACACACCTCGAAACCAGGACATGATGCAACCAGGACACCAACTAGAGGAAGGTCTGGGGTTCCACATTCCCCTTTGAGAATCACACCAGTGATGAAAAGACCTCCCACCAGGCCCCACCTCTTGAAGTCTTCACCTGTTCCATGCGGGGGGCTAAGCCCATACACACATGCCTTTAGGGACATTCCAAATCCAGACTGTAGCAGAGTGTGAACAAAACCTGCCTGGAGGCCAGCTCCAGCCGGAAGGAACAAGGTTCCCTCTCGTCTACAGTGGTCCTGGGTTCCATGGAGTCTATGCAAGTTATCCTCCTCCATGGAAACCCTGCTAGGAGATGACCTCAGACTTCCACATTGACACTGACCGAACAACATGTCACCTCTCCACTCCACTCGTAAAAGCCTTGCTTCGTGCTTTAATGTCAATTTATTTTTTAAATGTGCTCCCTAATTATACCCAAACACTTTTGTTGTGATGGTGTGCAATACGATGGTGACTGCCTATTCCATTGTTAGGCCGTTTTCTTGAGCACCTACTATGTGCTGGGTATTGTTACAAGTACCAAGGACACAGGGGATGGTACAGATGTGGTTTTGTTCTGAGGAGTGCATAGCCTCATGAGGAAAGAAAACACCTCAAAAATGTCCATGAATCTCAATGTGATGATACACACCTTTTAGTCCCAGACTCAGAATGCCAAGATAGAATGACTGTCATAGATCCCAGGCCAGCCTAGGGCTACAAGGTGACTTCTAAGACATCCTGCGCTAGAGTGAGACCCTACTACAAAGATAAGCAAAATGAGTGTGTAAATAAGATCAGCTTGTGGGAAGATATGGCTACGAGGTTCGGTCTATCCGGGCTCCTGAGGGTTATGGGAGGAGGGCAGCTCAGAGCCCAGCAGGGAGGAGGTCAGCTTAGAGCTGTACCAGCAGCCTTTCTGAGGAGGGGCTGTTTGAGTGGAGGCAGGAGAATAAGACAGCACCCACCACATGAAGTTTCCAGCAAAGAGAATTCCAGGCAATGAACACCACTGTTGGTCTGGAGACATGGATCAGCAGTTAAAGGCACTTACTTGCAAAGCATGATGGTCTGGGTTTGATTCCTCAGTACCCAGGTAAAGCCAGACACACAAAGTAGTGGGCACATGCATCAGGAGTTTGTGTACAGTGGCAGAAAGCCCTGGTGTGCCCATGTTCATTTTCTCTATCTCTCTCTCTCCTTGCAAATAATCAAGAAAAATAAAATTAAAATTAAAAAAGAACACAGCCAGTGCAAAGCCCTGAGGCAGGAAGGGCTTGACGTCTCCTGAGCCTGCTGGAGCTGCAGTAAGAAAACCAGTGAACATGATCTCAGGAAGGACTCAGGGCGCTGAGGTAGGGCTGGATGTCAGTCTGAGTGTGAGGAGTCTCTGCTGGGTTGTTTCAAGCAGGGGAGTGTTGACTAGAAGAGGTTCTGGTGGCTGGGGTGGACAGGTATCAGCCTAGGGCTGCCATAGGCAAGTCGTTTCAGATGCGATCCTGAAATGGTGGAAGCCTGCTCTTGGAGTGTCTTTGGGGGTCACTTTGTGCTTTCCTGGTGCACAGTGAGACTCCAAAGAGAGATGGTGTGGCACCAAGTCACCAGCTGAGGCAGGGGACATGCTGCTCGCATTTGCTACACACAGTCTTGGAGAAATCTGTGCCCAGCACCTGGCACCACTGTCAGCAAGCTTTCTCCCACGGCCTGTGCCCACAGCTGGTCACACATACTAGCAGAAGATTCTGGAAATGTTTCCCAGCACTTTTCACACTGTGCTCCACCTCCTCCACGATAGGTACCTTGAGACCAGGGCTCATTGCTGTTCCCTGTGACCCTTCTCTTCACAGCGATAAGGACACGCTGGTTGAGTGGTGGGGGGATGGCCCTCAGCACAGGACACAGAGATAACTACATGGTGTGGTCCCAGGCTCTGGGCTTAGAACACATTGGATTCAAAGTCATTTAAACTTTAATCATCAGTGTGACCTGAGCCAGTCATTTCTTCCAAGCCTCTCACCTCATATGATCAATGGATATTGGTCCGTGGATTACTTGGGGGGGGGGGGGTCATTGTACACTGACACTCCGGTTCATCCACAGAGCTGGGTGAACAGAGTCTTGGAACAGCCATGAGCTGACAGGCATAGCTATCTGGGAGACAGTTGCAGTGAACAACTCATTTATTAAATTGGGAGGGTGCCTTAATGCAGTAGGAAAAAGGAGAGGCAGGGGACAAGCAGCAAGGGGATTGGTGGGGGCAGGGTGACCTGTGTCTCATGAAAGGATTGGCAGGGGCCAGCTGCATAGATAACCTAGAAGGACTTTCTCATTGCCTGGGCCTTGTTATTACCTTTAGCTGAGTTATGTGAACTCCAATATACTCAGGCCTTGAATTGCCTGGGCTTATCAGGGTTTGCTGGGTCCCACCATGTGGCTGGAGGTTGGGGAGGGAAGGAGTCAGCTGAACTCCTGCCGGTCTCAGGATGAGATTATCCAGTTTCAGGCCAGTCTCGACTTCCCTTTAACCCTGTGTCCTCCATGCCTCTCAACAGAGTCCCACAAATGGACACAAGAAAAAAACTTATTTAGGAGGTAACTGCAAGGACTCTCTAGTGTCACTGTCCTCGATATGCTCTTAGTGACAAGTGGCTATTATGGTCTGGAGAGGTAGTGTAGTCAGGGAGGTGCATGCTTGCAAACATGAGGACCTGAATTTATCCTCACCCACACAAAACAGCAGGCATGGCGGCAGAGGCTGCAACAGGAGGCTCCCTGGGCTCACTGGTATAACTTGTGAGCTCCAGGCCAATGAGAGACCCAATCTGAAAGGAGGTGGACAGTGTTCCTGAAGCGGGAACACCAGAGGTTGTCCTCTGTCCTCCACATGCATGCTCACAAACATGGATGCACACCACGACATACAATACGCATACAAGAGTGATCGTTACAGATGGAAGAACCCTGTGCATTTATGTTGTCACATATTAGCTTTGATCTGATTCTGGACACACGGTGATTTCCGACCTTTGACCCTATCTGCAGCTGTTACCACGTGGGATGTCCAAGTGGAGAGAGAACAAGACAGGAGTCAGTGAGTTCCTCCTGCTGGGCATCACCAATGACCCGGCCCAGCGACAAGTCCTCTTCTGGGTTTTCCTGTG
>PVHP010025549.1:0-25288 GCA_004024765.1 Zapus hudsonius | reverse complement strand
TATAATCATGAAAATACCAGCTTGAAATCATACCTGCAGTATCTTCTTGCGACCATTACTATTTTGAGCATAATTATAATATATTATCCAATGAAGCAATTAGACATTTTTCTCAGCAGAGAAATTCACAAAGACAACACAAAGGGACACAGTGCTCAATTGTTGTATTTAAAATTATAGCCAAAAGAAAACTGTACCTGAAAGAGGTTTATCTCACATGTCTTAAAGATTTATAGTTAATTAAAGAAAAACATTGGTAGGTAATTCCAAATGCACCGCAATTTCATCCATTTAACAAAGAACTTATTTTACTGGTATAAATTACAGATACGAAAAGCGCAGGGATTTTGCAGTTGTTTTTAAAGAAATTATACCCATGCCCACTTCTGATAGAAAATCCATAAAGTGCATTCCTCCCACTCCTCCCAGCTTAGCTGAGGCAGGGAGAGGGCTGGTAGCCTCCTCTGTCAGCTTCGCCCTTGGATGCTAGTCTACTCTGCTTCCCAAGTTCACCAATGACCCTCCACCTTTCCTGTCTTTCTACTTCCAGAAGCAAAATCCAAACTTCCAGTATCTCCTGTCACAGCTCCCACAGAAACCTCCAGCACGGCTCCCTGTTTTCTCACCCTTGCCTCTGTGAAACTCAGGCTCTACAACACAGAAAGTCACCTGTAAGGTTGAAGTCAGAGCACATTCTCAGAGGCCTCCCTTGACCTCCTGGCCACCAACACTTCCTTTCTTACCAGACACAGCAGCTAATAATCAACCCAGTGGGGCAAAGGGACCAGGAACTTGAATAGACATTCTTCTGAATGTAGATATGAAGTGATTTGGGGATGAGATTAATATGAAAATCGATGGATGTTGAATAAAATCAATTACCTTAAGTGACTGAATGGTTCTGATCCAAAGGGATGAAGTCAAAACACACACACACACACACACACACACACACACACACACACACATCTCTATGTTTGGCAGAAACAACCAAAAAAAAGGAATTCTATTAGCAAATAGTCTTGGAACTTGAGTTATAGCAGTTTTTAGGTTTCTATCTGGCCTGTTTAACCCTCTATCTTCCTTCCTTCTTTCCTTTGCACAAGATCTCACTCTGTATCCCAGGCTGTCCTCAAAGCTGTGGTAATCTTTGTCTCAATCTTTCAAGGACTAGGATTACTCCCGATCCTGTAAGGATGGTTGTGTAAGAAAATTTCTTAAACTCATTCTCTCTCTCTCTCTTTCTCTCTTCTAGTTTACTCTTTCTCTCCCTTTCATTCCCTCATGGCTGTATATAAGTATATACACATAATATGTATCTATCTGTACATAGACATATATATTGATAAATTTGTTAAAATCTGTATATGTACTATTCATAAATTCATTATACAGATTCAGAAAAATCCCTGTTTGTATTCATGAACTCATTACAGAGAGAAGCATTAGCAGACACTCAGCCCTGTCTCCCATGACATGACACTTGTGATTGCCCTTCTCTGGAACTTCCTCCCAGTGCCCACATGGACCAGTCTGGGCTGACAGTGACTCCCCACACCGCTTCCCATCCTGAAATGACCTCTGTTCACTTGTTTACTCATGTATTGTCTGTTTCCTCTGATGAATTCCAAATTCCAAGCAGGTGTTACATCTTGTTCCCTGTTGTTCCTAGTACTTGGGACAATGCCTGGAACATAATGAGTATTCAGAAAGTAGTTAACAAATTAATTGATTGATTAATTAATTAAGTAGAAATATTCCTCAAAATGAAAGTGACTTCTTAGGAAATATCAGCTCTGGCCCAGAGGTTGTCTAGTCCAGGAAGAGTGATTCTCCATCCTGAAAACATACAGTGAAGTAACAAGCCAGGTAAATGATTTGTGAGATGTGACTGCTCTCCTAATTGTGACACAGAACCATGGCACTTGGGTCTTAAATGAGAAAACTATATATTAAAAGAATCAGATGTAGACAAATTTTTGTATACATCTGATGACAGTTTGTCTCCTTTCATTGCATAGTCTAGTCTAATATATCTCTGATTAAATCAGAACAAGAACCTTAGTGTTTTTTCCTTACAAATTATCACAATTAAAAGCAGTTCCTTATTATTTTCCTATGACAAATCTTCCTTGGTGGAGGCTGCCAGAAGGTTTTGTAAACATGTGGACCTGCGTTCAAAGATTCTGCCTGCTAACCAGTTCCTTTTTAATTAATGAGATGACATTGTCCATTGCTAAGATCAAAGCAAAATGCTAATCTGTTTTTAATGTGAGAACACAGGAAGCATGGACTGACTTCAACAGATCTGCTAAATCCAGAGGTGCTATGAAAGACACAGAGTATTAAGATAGAGAGATGCCTCAGTGTTCAAGGTGTTTGCCTGCAAAACCTAGCAACCCAGGTTCGATTCCCCAGTACTTACCTAAAGCCAGATGCACAAAGTGGTGCATGCATCTGGAGTTCATTTGCAGTAACTCGCGGTCCAGGTGTGCCCATTCTCATTTTCCCTCTCTGCTTCTGCCCACCTCTCTGCTGGCAAATAAATAAATAAAATATTTTTTTTAAAAAAACAGAGGATAAGTAAGGGGATGTTCCCTGATAAGGAGTCATGAAAGGCCTCTGTAGATAGATTTTTGTTACAGCCTGAAGGAAGAAAAAGAGGAAGCCAAGAGAGAAACTGAGGCAGGGAACCCGAGACTGATAGCAAGTGTGAGGGCAGCGCCTGTAAGGACTGCAGCCAAGACAACACTTCCTGTCACTGAAGGACTGAGTCAACTCCCTACATGGGAACTTAGAATTTCCTTTAGCCTTTGGCTAAGATCTTATGCTCCCTTGTCTGAATCCCCACACCATGCTGGGCAACATGAACAGGGGAAGAGCTTTCAATGGAAACCATGCAGTTTCTCATGCAAATTGAATCACTGGAACAGAATTCAATGTCATAGATGTCCCGGTTGTTTATAACACAGCTCTTCGTGCTGCATACTGACCAAGTCCTTTGTCAAGGACTGTGACCATCCATTTTGTCCCCTTCACTCCTTACTACTAGATAGAGCTCTTAAAGAGAACACTTCGGATTGGATCCATGGGTCCATCATTCTTTCCCTTACATGCCCAAGGTGCTGATTTTGTTAGGTCAAAGTCCAAAAGCTTCTATGGGTCTTTCAGTCAGCCCCATACATTTCAGTCACCTAAAGTCACCATGAGTTCTATTCTGAAAGAATTAATGCACAACACTTTCAAGTTACTGAATCTTAAAAATAAGTGGGGGAAATATCCCCAGATTTTTTAGAACTTTTTCTTATTAATGGAGATTTTACCTTCATTTCTTCATTTGATTATTTTTAATGACCTTTGGTCAATATTTTATTAAACAGAGCTGAGAGAAGACTATCATTGGAGATGGATGACCATGGGGCTAAGGAGACAGCTTAGTCAGTAGAGTGCTTATAGTAAAAGCACAAGAACTTGACTTTCCTTATCAAAACTCGCATAAAAATGCCAGGCAGAGTGGTACACAACTTGAATCTCAGCACTAAGGAAGCAGAGACAAGAGAATCCCTTGCGTTTGCTGGCCATCCCGTCTGGCCTAATTGGTGACCATGACCAGGCCATAGAGAGCCTTCTCAAAAAAAATACAGTAGACATTGTTCCTGAGGATGACACCCATGATCCTCTGGCCTCCATAGGCATGTGCACACACATACACACACATACACACATGCACACATACACACATGCACACATGCACACATACACTCATGTGACGAAATGAGACAACATGGAAAGAATCAGAAAATCTGACTTAGAATCATGAGACCACTCAGGGACTGAGTGCAGCTCACACTTGGCTTCCTTCATTCATCATTTATGCATCATCATGAGATAGCATAATAGCATTTGCTAATGAAAGTCACGCCTTAGCAGATTTAGGCATGTTAATTAATCAATGCAAATGCTGGTTGATGTATAAATGTTGGTTAAGGTATTAAAGGGAAAATGATTAAAGAAAAGCAGAAAGAAGGCATGATGTGGTTGGTTGGCAAGCTTGGGTTGCAGGAAATTATACATGAAACTTAAAATAGCAGCATGCCGAATGCTAGTCATGAGCTCTTGAAACAGTTCAGGTTGGAGAAATGGCTTAGCAGTTAAAAGTTCTTGCTAGCAAAGCCTGATGGCCCAAGTTTAATTCCCCAGTACCCACATAAAACCAAATGCACAAAGTGACCCATGCATCTGAAGTTCGTTTGCAATGGCAAGAGGCCCTAGTGCACCCATTTCCTATCTCTCATTCCCTTTTCCTCCCTCCCTCCCTCCCTCCCTCCTTCCCTCTCTCCTTCCCTCTCTCCCTCCTTGAAAATAAATAAATAAAACATTTTTAAAGAAAGTTTTTCCAGCTCTTTAAACTTGAGTTTCCTTGCCTATAAAAGCAGGGATTGGAACTGCAAGCTTTATTACATGGATTCTGTAGAAACGGTATCTAGAAAACCATCAGGGATGTTCTCAGGCAGTAAGCTCTTGGTCTTCATTTGCCTCTCCTTGATCTACTAACATTTCTGTAAAATACCTTTTTTTCACTGTGTTTTCAGGAATAGGTACTTAGGAGATGGCCCAGTGGTTCAGGGCACTTGCTTGCAAAGCCTTTCAGGCTATATTCCCGTCCCCAACATCCACAAGAAGTATCTTTGATTTCAGCACACCTAGACAATGGGAAGTGAAACCAGGAGAAACCGAAGGTTGGGGGCTGGCTGGCTAGTCAGACCTTCATTTGCAGTCTGGCAGTTTGTTTACAGTTGCAAAAGACCCCTATCTCAAAGAAGGTAAAGCACAGGCACCTAAAAGTTGTCCTCTGACCTCCACAGGTACTCGTGCACACACACACACACACACACACACACACACACACACACACACACACACACACGGTTAATATTTTAAAAAAGAGTAGCTAAGACTTCCCAAACCAGATTGTCTACGAAACTCCTATAACAGGAATAAATTTTAATGTAAGTCAAATAACTTATCTCTTTTGGATGGAAATATGCTACCTGTAGGGAAGTTTTCATATCAGGAATATATAGCTCTTAACACATGATATACAATAACCAAAGTCTGACATTCAGGTGAACATTCTTCAGGACCAATTTTTCCTTCCTCCAGAAATGCAATTCTGCCATCTTGTAAAAGTGATTGATACAGATATAAAAGTTAGCCCTGCCTATAAATCAGAGTGAATACATTACATAGAAGTATCTTAAGTTCCTTATTTTTCTATTTGTCACACACATCAAAGTTTATGCATTTTTATTTTGCCTGGTATAATACTACAGAAAGTTTTTAATTAAAAAAAACTTTCTCAATGAATACATTAAATTGAACTTAACATGGAAGATTTTTTCGTTTTGTTTTGTTTTGTTTTGAATACAGTGAGAATCACTCCTGGGGGCAAGATCAATGCTAGGACTTTAGTAACCTTTCTCTCAAACCTCTCAATATTTAAAAGATATAAGTGTTACATATTTACATATATACATAGAGTCATTGTACAAATGAGAATATTCAGATTCAGAGACAACAAAAACTTAGGTGAGAAAATTAGAAAGTAATAGTTTTATAACCTAAATCAAAGTTTGTGTAATTTCACATACCTTTGATTCATAAATGGCAAATGACAATGACAAAAATGAAATTAAGCCAATTCAACACAAATTTTAGATCATTTGCTGTTTTTATTGTGTGTGTGTTATCCTAATTTATATCATGGCAGTTACATCTATCTTTTCTTACAAACTCATTTATTGAGATGCTTAAGTCCTTTGTTCTTCTAGAAGACTGTCTCTCTGTTATTGTTCTCATTCTCTCTCTCTCACACACACACACACAGAGAGAGGCAGGGAAAGAGAGAGACAAAAGGGCAGAGAGAGACGGAGAGAGATGATGTATTTTAGCCACATTTTTAATACCTCAACTATAAATTGTCTTTCAGTTACTAAAACATAATGCCTCCGTTTTTCCCCAGTTGATTTAGCTGCAAGCTCATGGACAACTCCTTTATCTTTCTAGGTGAGGAGATTTCAGAAACTCTTTAAAATGAGTGAGATTATAAGGACTTGGTATCCTGTGAAGGGTCAGCTTTGCTCCTCAGACCTGCTTGATGTATTTCCATCTCTCTTTCCTTAACTGCTTTGTTCACATTGCTCCAGCTTAGTATTTATTTCTCCTTGAAGAATTTGTTGTCACAAAAATTAATTACTTTGCCGCTAATAAAATTGGGATTTCAGAAAAACGGAAGCTTGGTAACATTATCCCTCCTTCTGGGAAGCATATTTGTGTTCTCTAATGTGGAACTTAGGAGTTTTATAAATCCAGTACTTTGTTTAAATAGTTTCATGAGATTCTTATATTATTCTTTTTTGTAATTATTTGTAGAATGTGCAGCTCTTGGTGATTTAATTCTTAAAAAACTAATTAGTGTGCTATGGGATGATTTGTCTTTTGTTTCCATTAACATTACATTTTGGTTGTGGTGGTGTATGTTGCTTTGGGTTCCCTGTGGGCATCACTGGATGAAATGCATATTTAACTGTGTCCAATATAATCATTACTGATGAAAAATGAGTCAAAAGAAAAAGCAATGAATATTTTGATGAGCCTTTTATTTGGAAGGCTAAAGTTTGAAGTCTTATAAAAGAATAAAAAAATTATACAAATGCTCTTCTCTTTAAAAGAAGCTTTTGAGTAGCACTGCCCTGTTTCCAAGACAAATGGCTATGGATGGTGATGATGGTGGTGATGGTAGCAGAGGAGGAGGTGATGGTGGAGAAAGAGGTTGTGGGGGAGAAGAAGGGGGAGGAGGTGGTGGAGGAGGAAGAGGTGATGGTGGAGGAGAAGGAAGTGATAGTGGAGGAGAAGGAGGTGGTGGTGGAGGAGGAGGTGGTGGTGGTGGAGGAGAAAGAGGTTGGGGGGAGAAGAAGGAGAAGGAGGTGGTGGTAGAGGAGAAGGAGGTGATGGTGGAGGAGGAGGAGGTGATGGTGGAGGAGAAAGAGGTTGGGGGGAGAAGAAGTATGGGGAGAAGGCAGCGGAGGAGGTGGTGGAGGAGGAGGTGGTGGTGATAAGCAATAATGAAAGAGAACATCAATGTTCACTAAGCAGCTTTGTGGAAACCAGACCATTACATTTTTTCATTTAATCTTCACGTGGATTTCCAAGAACACGGATGATTTTTATCCTTATCCCTCTCACAATGAGAATTACACTTTGCAGAGTTAAGTGATGATTTCAAGTCATATACCTCACAAAAGATGAACTTCATGTATCAAGAGACAAACTCAATGACTTGCATTTTTATGCCATTATGACTGTAAGTAATCTCATAATATTTATGCTTCAGTCTGGTTCTGTAGATTGCCTTGTTTTGATTTTTGCTTGTTTGGGGAGGTTGTGTGAGGTTGTTTTGTTTGGTTCTGTTTATGCAGTGCTGGGGACTGAGCCCAGGATTGCATGCTTGCTGGAGAAATGCTGTGTAGCACTGTGTTACATGGCTAGTCCCTCGGGTCATCTAGAGACAGTGATTCTTAGCTAGGCCAGAGGACAACAGTTAGCAACATCTGAGGGCACTAGAGGCCGTGGGAAGTGGGAGGTGCTCTGGGCATCTAAGTGGCAGCACCCAGGAGCAGGCAAGACACCACAGAGCAGCATAATGCAAAATATCTGAGCTAAAGTCAGAAATGCTTGGGATGGGAAGGCCTGTCTAAGGAGCTGTCCAATGAAAGGTTTTTCTGGTAATCATGCCTTTATATGGCCTGATTTCAGTTGGAACTGCTGTTTGGTGCATAAATGACTCTAAGCTTTGTGTTTGGAAGAGATACTGCAGAGCTCAGATCATTCTCAGAGCCTCTGAGGGTAGAAGCCGTAGATCTTGGGGGTTTGTGACATTCTAACGAGTGCCTTAGACACAGTTCTGGAGTCTGTTTCAGACTCCACCAGCCATCCATGCTACAGATGCAAATGTTCACACCAATGCAACTTGGGAAAAGCTCTTTCCCCAGACCGTGGATAAGTAACCCGAGAAGCAGAGGTTAAATAACTTTCCTAAAATTGCATAGCTAATAAGTACGTTCTTATTCCAGCTCCAGAGTCAGTTCAGTCTAGCCCAGATAGAACTAGAAAGAGAAATGGACTCCTAGCCCTACCTTAATCATTTAGTGCACGAAAATCAAGGTCTTCCTGGTGTAAATGAAGCACTTTTCAACTTGAGTTTTTATCAGCTCAGATTTAATTAAGTGGCCTATTTAAAAGGAGAATTTAAGAAGAAATGTACTCATTCCACAGGAAAAATACACCCCAATAGCTCATCATCAGTGTCTAAACACAGTAAGGGCTTAGGATGGGATATTAACAACCAGTCCTGCTTTCTTTCCTCAGAGGAGAAAGCTCAGGCCACTTGACTGGATTCGCACAACAAGTGAGGGAATGTCTAGAACAGAGCACAATTCTCCCATTTTTAGACCTTTTGCTTCTGCCCACGGTGTGCCCACCTCCTTCCTGCCCCCCGAAAGAAAGCAGTTGGTTCATCCACCTCTTGAATGAAGGCTTTTGCACATTATGAACACAAATTCATTATCTTTGTGATACTCAGAAATTGTTTAGGACCCAAAATATGTTGTGAAAAAAAAATTAGGCTTTTGAAGAAGAAAGATGAGCCGATGAAATCCCACAATCCTCATTATTATGCAACGAAATCACTCTGTGAAACTAATTAAGGAGTTTAGAGTACTTTGTGCTGCTCAGAACCAAATGGGAAGAAACGTGATCTCCTGACTTTCCTAAGAAAATGGTGAGGCTGCCCAAACCAGGTAACCCAGCGCCTGGAAGATGCTTCTGGGCCCCCAGCAAGGCCTGTGGCCTCAGCCTCAGAACCCCCGAGGGCTATGGGGAGAGCTCCGTGGTAAAGCATGAAAGTCGCTAGCACCAGAAAGAGAGAAGGGGAAGATGGAAGGAGGCTTCGAGGAGAAGGAAAGGGCTCCTTGACTTCACAGTAAACGTGCATAGATCGCCCAGTAGAGCAGCTTTCTCGCCCTTTCCCATTCCAGTCCTTTCCGAAACTTAACTGGGTGAAACAAAGAAGGAAAAAATAGGACCGAGGAGCGCGTTTCCCAAAAGCTTCCTAGCTCTTAGGGCAGTCTGTGATCTCACACGTGTAGTGAGGCCAGCTACTGTGGTTAAGGGAGAGACTGTCAACTGCTTCTATACAGACTGAGCATCCGTGACCTGAAAGTCTGACATTCACACACTGCAAAATCGGAAACTATTTGAGTATCGGTATAACACCACAAGTGAAAAGTTACCCACCATAAAACTATCTCACGTACACAATTATTTAAAGTAAAATTACTTTCAAGATACATGTATATGGCATATATAAAACGTAATAGATTTATTTCTAAGTTTGGGTTCCGACCCTAGGATATCTCACTGTGTATCTATAAATAACTCAAAAAAAGAGAGAAAAACACCAAAGTCTTAAAATACTGCTGATCCCAAGAATTTACCTAAGGGGTGCTCAGCTTGTATGACTGTTAACATCACAGGGTTTTTTATGCATTTGTGTGTGGTGCACATGCATGTGAGTATGTGTATCCATACGTGTGTGTGATGCACATGCATGTGTCTACATATATCCATACATGTGTGGTGCAAATGCATGTGTGCACATGTATCCATACATGTGTGGTGTGTACATGTATCCATACATGTGTGTGGTGCACATGCATGTTTGTATATGTATCCATATGTGTGTGGTGCACATGCATGTATGTATGTGTATCCACACGTGTGTGGTGTGCACACATGTGTGTACATGTGTGTGTATATCCATACATGTGTGGTGTGCACATATGTGTGTACATGTATCCATACATGTGTGGTGTGCGTGCAGGTGTGTACGTGTATCCAAATGTGTGTACCAATGCATATGGAGGACAGCAGTTCAGTCGGGTGTCTTCCTCAACCAGAGCTCTCCACCTTATTCATTGAGACAGGGCCTCTCACTGGTAAGGCTAGGCTGCCTAGCCAGCGTGTTCCAGGGATTCACCTGTCTCTGCCTCCTGAGCTCTGGGATTACAGGTATGGACTGCCACATCCGGCACTTACATGTGTGCTGAGTATCTGCTTTCAGGTCCTCATGCTGGGAAGCTAGCACTTTACTGACTGAGCCATCATGCCTGCATCACAGGTATTTTCAACTTATGGTTCCTTGTTTGCTCAATAACCCCCCTCCATACACACACACACACACACACACACACACACACACACACACACACACACAAAGACTGCTCCTTGCACAAGTCATAATCACTTCTCCATGGAGCACACCAGCAATCCCACTGAGGAGGGCCCTCGGTGCAGTGGGGCAGGGAGGAGGGACATGGCGGTAGCAACACATGACTTGTTCATACAGATTTTCTATGTAATGAGTTGTCAGTCTTGTTTTCAAAGAAATAACTGTTTTATTGAGAAAAGACTGTAAATTTTATAGAAACACAACAATAATAGATAACTCTACATTTTGGAGTCATATGCTTGGTAGTTTCCGGAAACTTCTCTTATGAGCTCAGAAACAAACATTTCTTGAGTCTTCCTTGGGGATCTAGAACATAAACCTCCACCTTGTCTGGCAGTGCATCAGAGGACACACTCTAGTCCCTTCAAGTCCTCCTGTGTCTCACAGACCACAGATTCAGCCAAGGCTGTGGTAAACAGCCTCAACTTTATTCTTCTAAAAGTTCAAGAATAGATCCTATCTGGGCTAAAGCTCTCTGCTTATCAACATGCCTAAATCCCATAGTGCCTCCCGCCTCCTAAGCGAAGGGTTTCCACCTCAGATGCCCTAACACATCAACAATTAAGGATTAGTAACCCAGAAAGATAGAACCCGATACGATTGGCTCTTTGCTGCTCTGGTAGGCCATCGCAATCGCTGTGGCTTGAAGCAATAAAATTTGATTCTTGCACAGATTCATGAAGTCTCATCAGGCTAAAATTACCCTGTCGGGATCTTTTTATGCTCCCTCCAGAAGAGAATCCATTTCCTTGTCGTTTCCAGCTTCTAAGGGCCATGAGCATTCCTAGGCTTCAGGCCTCTTCCCCCATCATCCAAGCCAAGAGCCCAGCATCTCCAGACCTCTCTCCTGTGTTAGACTAAATAGACTGAAGCTCATCATCACACCTCATTCTCAGGGCCTCCTTGCCTTCACCCGGTGATGTGTGATAACCCTTCCCCTCACATCCACAAGGTCCCTTGTGCCACATATGGTAACACAGCTTCTGGAGATTAGGACGTAGACATATATGAGAACTCATCATTCTGCCCACCGCAGACCCCCAAGGCCAAGGCTCACTCAGGAGGAGAAATGGCTTAAGAATGAAGCCGCCTTCCCCTTCATTCCAAACTTTGAGGAACAGAAAAAGACTGATCCCAGGACTCCTATTCTGGCTTTGCCTGTGGCAGAGTTGTGATTTTAATGCATGTTATTTCCTCACTCCATGTTTGCTTTCTCTCCTACAACATGAAGGAAGTAACACCTCTTCCACAGTGCATTAAAAACGGCTCAATGGATAAAAACTTTTGTTGTACAAGCCTGAGTACCTATCTGGAACACCAGCACCCACACAAAAAAGCCTGACGCTATAAGCAGGCACTTGTCACCTCAGTGTACCTACAGTGAGAAGGGAGGTGAACCTGCCAAAACCTTGTGGGGAGGGAGTATACACACACGCATGAATGCAAAGCTACCAGCATAATAGCAACTCTATATTAGTTACTTGTGTCCATGCGGGGTTCTGTATGGATCCTTCATGGAAGATCTGGTGTGGCTCATCTCTTGCCCAGATATCAGCTATTGGCCTGCGGTTCGTTGGTAGGGTTGGAGGATCCATAGCGCTCTCTCTCTCTCTCTCTCTCTCTCTCTCTCTCTCTCTCTCTGCTTTCTGAAAAATACAAACAGAATCTCCATCGGACAGTGAAATCAGTATAGGTTAACGGAGATACATATTTCTGAATTAGCTAGATTCTGTTGTTAGTAGCCTCTTTCGGGGGAGAACTCCCAGAGACATTGATCCCCTCAGTAACAACATACAAAGGGGGGTAGAACTGGGTTGACTCCTAGGCTATCCATAACCCCCTGCCCCATGGACTGATCCAGACTGCCCACGGAGAAGGATATCTAGCTGATTGGGGACAGGGAAGAGGGAAATTGGGAAGTGGGGATATCAACTTGTTGTTTGCTCATCTAATTACGGACAACAAAGAAAATAAAACACCTGACAAGGACAACTTTGGGAAGGAGCAGTTCATTTTAGCTCACAGTTCTGGGGAATAAGTCAGGATACGGAGGAAGCTGTCCACAGTCAGGAGGCAGAGACAGATGTGGGCCAATGATGTTCACCTGGATTTCCCTTGTCATTCAGCCCAAGACCCCACCCAGCCTGCAGGCGTCTTTGAGCTTGATGAGGCAAATGCACTACGCTTGCAGAACCTCTGTGATGCTGCTGACCCCCTGTTTGGAGAAGGACACCTACCTGTGCCTGATCCCAGAATGCTGGAGCAGGCTATGCTGTCTCTTCTCCAGCTGATTGTGTTCATCCTAGCCTCAAGTTAGCCAAGCTGTCTCCTGCTTTGACTTAGGGAGATCCACCACCTACTTTGATTTGTTTGAACCATTTCTTGTATAAGCTTTCCATGAACACTGTACACTGAGCTGTTCTAATAAAAACCTGTAGTGCAGATTTCAGGACACCTGTGCAGGCACAGAAACCCCTGGTTTCTGATTGGCTCACCCCAAGTCTCAGCCTCAGTTCCTCGTGACTGACTCACATTCAGTTGGCACCTACAGGGTAGTGCCTCCACCAGCCCATGGAATAGTGGCACCTCAGCTCTAGAACCTCCCTGATTTCTGTCCTAGGTGATTCTAGGCCCAATCTAGTTGACAGCCAAAATTAATGACTCCAGACTCTTCCAAAACATCCAATACAGGGTCAGTTCTTTTGTCATTCTGATGGCACAAGTACAGTGTCATATCATACCAACTAGCAACTGTATGGAATTTCCGAGGCTATGAGCTGCCTAATCTTAGCCTACCCAGCTGCTCCTGAGCTCCATCCATTCTCCAAAAAGCAGGTCTGGTCAGGGGACTTGGTGATAAAAGTAAAAGGTGCAACAAATATTTGAAATCTGAGTCCTGTATTTTCCTTATTCATGAGTCAATCACTCTGGTCACCAAAGTGGTTAGAAATTAGCTGTCCAAAGCCAAGTGGTAGACAGGAAATGAAATATCATGCAGTTATCTTCACTGCATTTGCAGAAAAGCCAAACAGGATGAGGAACGAACGGTAAGCAGGCTCAGGAAAGCTTGGGAAAATATTTTGTCTCTGGAGCTGTTAGGCATTTGTAGCAAGTTGTTAAGGCAGCTTGGCTGCGTGGCTGGTGCCAATTTGGAAACTTCTATAGGTCTCTAGTTCCCCTGATATCATTGGCTAAACCAGTAAGTGTGATTAATTTTTTATATAAAGAATTGGCACTCTGAAAATACTTGTGAAATTTAAACTTTAGAAGCTCACAGAAAGATTTCTTAGTGAATGAATTAATTACGACAAAGAAAAATCCAATTGCCTACAATCCTAGGTACTGAAGAAATTCTCCCCAGTCCTTAAAAGTTAAAGAAGACAAGAAGGCTCTTGTATGGATTTGTTCTTGGTCTTCATTGGTACTGTTAAGGAGCAGGGCAATTATGGCCTGAGGCTCTTTGCCCTTGGTGACTTATGTAAGGTAGCCTGTTACCCATTCTCGTGGATGGTGATTAACAGGCCAGTGAGTTGGATCCTGGCATGACAATTAAGATTGAGTAGTGTCATCTGTTTCATAATTAAATTCTATCTTCCTTTGAATGCTATATTGATGTTTAATTGGCTGATGCTATTTCCTTTGCACTGGGGCTGGTCTCCACAACAATGTCAAGATCACAAGGATCCTACTCACTACAGAGTACCCCAGTTGAAGAAAATTTGCTTTCTCTTTGGCACAGTGAGAGCCCCAAAGTGCTCATTTAGAGGCAGGAGTTCAGAAGCCCAGGGACTTTCTGCTTCCCCAGAGTCTTGGTGGTGTTCAGAGACAAAATTCAAAGATCAATGCAACACAGACAGAGGAAAGTCCTCATTGACCAGCTGATAATGCCTCCAAAGAAACATAACTAAGAAGGGATGGGGACCATTTTGTAGACAGACTGTAGCCAGGCCTTTCTGGGTCATAGACAGAGTTTTGTTTTGTTTTGTTTTGTTTTGTTTTTTAGAAAAGAGCAAAGGAAAAAAATCTGTCTTATTTCATCTACTTGCCAGAAAAACAGCCTCTATGATTACTTATTAAACTCTTCATGTTAAACACCATTAAAACACATTTCCAATTTATTTCTTAACAGAGAACATAAAACAGTTTTTCCTCTACACTCCTATCTTCCTGCTTTATCTTTCATCACTGATGGGATAGGGATGTACCTCATTGGTAGAGCCAGACCCTAGGATCAATGTTCTTACAAAATGGGCCAGGTGTGGTGGTACACACCTTTAGTCCCAGCACTCAGAAGACAGAGGTAAGAGGATTACTGTGAGTTCAAGGCTACCCTGAGACTATAGATTGAATTCCAGGTCAGTCTGACCTAGAGGGATACCCTAACTAAAAAAATAAAATTTTTTTAAAAGAAGAAGATAATGGGGTGTCAAATACATTATAGAGACGTATAAACATTGTCAATAAATAATATTATATTTTAAAAAGACTATTCCACAGTGCTGGTATGCAAAAAGAATGGGGAAAAAGGAAAGAGGAAACATACCAGCAAAACAAAAAGAAACAAATTCTTCATGCAAAATGGAGTTTTTTTAATAGCACCAACCTGTGATGATAATACCATCTGCATGATAACCCTGACTATGTTCCCAAGTAGAATAATAAATCTATTCAGTTTAGTTAAAATCAAATGCTTAAGAGAAACTGGAGAAGTGTAGGAAAGAAGCTTACCACAATAAACCATCCACGTAAAAAAATAGGTATATTAATTACTAAATAACTGTAGGAGATTTTATGAACTACAAGTGAAAAGATCGGTGTGAATCTTTGAAGCCCTGCTAGGATGAACAAATGCTTGAAAAACGTAAGATCTAAACACATAAAGAAGACACAGGAAGCACATTATGTTCATTTTTAATTTCCTCCTAATCGCGTGATTATGTTTTAATCTATTATTTTAATAGTTCTCATTTGTTGAAAGTACATTCAAATGCAATATTTTCCTTTCCTGAATGGCAGCTTCTATCGCCTTATTTTCATCTCTGGATGACTCATCCTATAATGATTTAGGGGCCAAATGTTCAAACTCTTTTTAACCCATCACTCGTGATGCAATTAAATTAAAATATGTTCATAAAATTGATATTTTAATCAAGTCATCATGTAGCTACATAATGACTTAGAGTTAAAGAGGAAAAGTTTGAACTTAAAAACCCCAGGACAATCACTTTCTTAGCCTTTGGGGATTTTTCACCTTCTTGTATCTTTAAGGGATGGTTGCTTGGATCCCCAGAACCCACAGAAAAAGCCAAAAGCTGTGTGGTGTGTCTATAATCCCTACATTGAGAAGAGAGGTAGAAACAGGAAAATCACCCAGACAGAAGTTTACAGGCAAATGAGAAACCCACTTCAACCAAGGTGGAAGGCAGAGACCAGTGTCCTAAAGTCATCCTGTGACCTCTACATGCACACTGTGGCATGCTAGTCCTCTCTCTCTCTCTCTCTCTCTCTCTCTCTCTCTCTCTCTCTCTCTCTCTCACACACACACACACACACACACACACACACACAGAGAGAGAGAGAGAGAGAGACAGAGAGAGAGACAGAGACAGAGAGAGATGATGATGATTGCTTTGGGGGAGAGCATTCAGTGAATTTTTTAAAAAAATCCCAGCTCCTTTTGACTATTGTGTGATCCATTCTTCCGCCAGTCACTAACAAAAAGTGACGAGGGGCCATCAAGATGTCCAGTTTAGAGCCCTTCTCTTGAAGAAAATAATGCTTATTTGCAAGGAATGACATAAGTCTATCATCACTACGTCTCCTTTTGAAATGGTTCTGGTCTGTTTCTCCCATTCCTCGGGGGCTCATGACTGTTTTCCCATATTTGCCCTCCAAGTCAAATGACTTTTTCACACTTTGCAACTTAGTCATTACCATTTAGCTTTTACTTCTGGTCTGATAGCACTTTGTTTCCAACTCTTTAATTAGAAATGGTTAATTTGACTTCTTGTTTTAAGGCAAGGAGAAAATGAGTCTTAAACAGTATTAAGCTCCCATAAATATTTCACTTTATGCTAATTCCCATGCTTCCAGCTGAGCTGTTTGAAGTTCTCAAAAAAGTGTTTCTGTTCCCCTCAATTAAATACATAACTGAAAAAAAGGTAAAATAATTATCAATTTTACTGCCCCATACTTCCTCCCCCCCAAATTTTGGTTCTGGATGTTTTCAGTTTTTCCTCCACAATTCCTGTCGCTGAAGCCAAGTGCCCCTTGCCTGTCCCAGAGCCAAGGAGATGCTAATAAGGCTCTGGAGAAAGTCTAGAGCTCCCTCGAGTGGACAGATGTCTAATGCACCCTTGGCCGCATCCTCATTGGGACCAGAAGTACTCAATTGTCCCAATTTAGAAACAGAAGAGGTTTCCTCTTTAAGATGGATATATTCGAAAATGAAATGAAAATTCAAATAAGTTTGGCAAATAAATGAATATAAGTGACCAATCAATAATATCCAGGTCAGGGTTTATTTTTATTTGTGTGTGTGTATGTGTGTGTGTTGTACGTGTGCAAGAGCATATGCTTCTGTGTATGAATACAGGTGCATACCGTGTGCCTGTGTGTGGACACGAGCTGTCTTCCTCAATCACTCTTCGCCTTATCTTTTGAGACAGGGTCTCTCCCTGAATCCAGAGCTCACCAATTGGGTTAGACAAGGTAGCCAGAAAGCCCCAGGCATTCAAGTCAGGCTTTTCAATGATTTGTTTTGCTCCTATGAATATAACTTTGAATTAAAATTATAATTTATTTAGATACATTGCTATTTATTTAGAAGGAGAAATTTAGAAATGTGTTGCATAAATGGTTAGAGCAACACTTACCTAATGCTTCCATGTGCCACACTGTTCACAGAGCTTTACATACATGAATTCATGTAATCTTCACAACACTGTTCCCACGTAGATACATTAATACTCTGTACTGCACAGAGGAAGAAAGTCTGACACAGCGAATGTTAGACAACCTTCCAAAAGTCTCAGAGCTGGATCGTGGAAGGTCTGGATGACAAACCCCATGCAGACCTCTACGTCATGTTATTTCTGACTATACAATGAACAACTGAACACACAAGCATATGTATATATGGTTATGTCTATATACACACATCCACATGTATGCACTCATGGCCCATGTCCACATATGTGTATTATAAGAAGCATGTATTACAAGAGCACATTTTATAAGGAGCTTATTTATACTGAAATAACCCTTTATTTTATAAAAGCTGTAAGAGGATAAATTACAACCATTTTAACTACCAAAAGTGACTCATCCCATTTCTATAATGTACTATTACCCATTATAGTTAAGAGATAGCTCAACCAGTAAAGTGCTTGCCTTGTAAGCATGAAGATCTGAGTTCAATCCTCAGAACCCACATAACATGCCAGGCATGACAGCAAGCCTTCATAAGGCCAGTGCTGGGGAGGCAGAGACAGACAGATTCCCTGGAGCTCTTGGCCTATCCAAGCCAATGAGAGACCCTATTCTAAAGAGAGGTGGACATTTGTGAAGATGACACCTGAGGTTGTCCTGTAGCCTCCACACACACACATGCACTCACATAAACACACACACATGTGTGTGCACGCACACACATGCACACACAGTCAAGAGAAGCTATCTCACCTGAACTGTATGTGCGTCAGCCACTAGGGCCTTTCTCTAGGCAGACCACTGAAAGTTTGTTTCCTCTGTGGCTTATGACACTTGCTGCTTCCAAGTAATTTGTACCATGACTGACTGCCATTGTCGTGATGCCTGGACCTTAACAGAGAGGTGCTCCTAGACCTTACATGGAACACTCACCGCCACACTCTACCTCCTGGAATCTCTTTACCTTTCTATTGCTTTTAATCTGCCTCCCCTTCTGGAATAGGAACCCCAGAAGATGGGACTTTGAGTTTGGGAAATGTAAAGAGCTCAAAAGATAATTCCCAATGAACTATTTAATTATTAAATGTTCCACTTGGATAGCTCTTGAATAAGTCGTAGTGATGACCAAACTCTCAAAATTGTTCTTTCATATTCCTATTCTCTTTAAAGTGTGTTTTTAAGCATTTTATATCATTTCTCTAACCTAAGGATGTACTTAAGGATATATTTCTCTGCTTTTTTATTATGTTACTCTTGTACACAGTTGTACCTAGTTCTTAAGTTAAACTAACATTTAAACACATACAAACTTATACTAGTGTCAAAATATGATTAGAAATTTCTATAGATTTGGCTAAAATTCCAAAAAGCTTTTTCTATTTTTACTAAGGAAGTGTGTCATGACTTCAAAGTCTTATCACAGATATTGAGTCTATATTTGTCCTTGCAGATGTCATAGCTTTAGCTTTAGGAAAACCATCATGGACTGAAAATGGGAAGACGTACCCAGAGAAACAACACTAACAGAAAGTTGCTGGTCACTAGATACTATTTTCCTCAGGCCTAAGGTTCACAGTCTCTGGATCAAAAAGGAAAGGGAAAATAGATGGGGAGCCCCATCGTTGCGCCCCTGGGTTCCCACAGTAAGTCACTGAACAGCCATATTCCTTCCCTTCCACTTCATCGGAGATTCCCTCTGCCTCTTGGATCGATCAGAATCCATAAGATAGGCCTGTCTTCTAGGATGCAAGCCTTCTTTTTAAGGTACCTATGATAATAAGGATTAGTCCAAATTACATACATATGTGTATGCAGGTAAAACCTGTGCATATGTACAATGCTCTATGCTTTGGAGCTACTTAAAAAATTATTTACTTGCTTATTAGCCTATCTCAAAGCATCTTGTACCAAAGTGCCCATTACCCACAGGTGTTCACAAAGAGGCCTTCCAGGTATCATGTAAGGGTTAAAGAGCTTGGCACATTGTAGTTGATATCATTAATTAATTAGTTGCTTCCATCTGTATAAATATTTTTATTAATTTTCAAGGAGGGAGAGAGAAAGAGAGAGAGAGAGAGACAGAGAGAGAGAGAGAGAGAGAGAGAGAGAGAGATAATGGGCACACCAGGGCCTCCAGTCACTCCAAATGAATTCAAGACACATGCACCACCTTGTGCATCTATGGCTTTATGTGGCTACTGGCGAACTGAACTTGGGACCTTCTGCTTTGCAGGCAAACAGCTTAGCCACTAAGCCATCTCTCCAACCCCAGATTGCTTCCATCTGTCTTACATTCTTGAGATACTGAATTGCTAAATCTCAGAAATCAGTTGCAAAAACTATGGGGTGAAAGGAAATTTTCTAATTGTTCATTTGATCTGAAATCTCACCACTGTATAGTCAGTCTCTTGCTTTCAAGTTTCAAGATATTTTTGTACTTCTGTGTTCTTTCATCATTTTCTATTTTGGGCTTTGTGTGCCATTGTTTCAAGCTCAAAGTTAGGGAAACTCCGCTGTTTCACTGGATGTTGTACCTGAGCCAGCAATACAAGAGTAGTTCTGCGACATGAGAGGCTTCTCTGTGCTCATCTACTTATAAGGAAATACTGTCCCTAGATTTCGAGTCAATTTGGCAGTCATCTGTTGTCACCATCATGGTACATTCGGAGTCCTCTGGTTGATTTTCCCTCTCGACGCTCTCCTCCCATCTCGTTTTCTCTAATGGCAGTGCAAACTAGCTATTCAGATAATCTCCCTGTGAGCAGTTTCCAAGACTAAGTGGGGAAAAGATCAAATTTTATGCATGGCTGACTGAATAAACCTTTTATTTTAGGGAAACAGGTCCCAAATGAGTACTTATTTATAGCAATAAAAATCCCATGAATAATTTCTTCTTTTTAGGGAACAAATGAATGACAAACTCATTTCCAAACATATTTTCCGATTTTTTAACTCAAAATGAAAGGTCAAAAATTGAATATACTTCCAGACATACAATAAGCAATCCTCATCACATTTTAGAATATGAATGATGAAAATTATGAAATTTAAATTTATTATAAAATAACTTTTATGGGTTTTGTATTCTTCTGATCAGAAGGGAATTGTGGGCACTCTGAGACATTAGTTTAGCTTATTTATATTAATTTATGCCTATTGTTTATACTAACATGGCTGATATTTGCATTTTTATTTGCTTTTAATTGCAAGGAATTTACTCTTTCTGCCATTCTTTTTAACTATGGAAAATACTTGTCAGGTTTTTGAATAAGAACCAGATGTCTGCAAATATGGAACAATTTACAACGAAGTATCAATTTTTATTAATTGTTTAAGAATACATTTCAATTTTATACTTGGGCAAATAATTTTATGCTCTCTAGATTTAGTTGGCTAAATGTAAGTAATTTTATTTAATCACAGAAAAATTAATGGGAAATTTTATAGATATCCCTATATAATGATAGGGCCCCCACCAAGTCTCCCTACTATTCCTTGTCACTGACTAATGGACTCCTCAATCAAGGTGTCTTCCACTCAAACCAATCACTCAACTTGATTTCAGTTACAGCTTAGAGTGACCCTTTGAAGGATCATAATATATTCCCCTCATTGAACACAAGTGGTGGGAACACAAGAAAAAGGGAGGCACATTCTTGTGTGATTCACCTAGCTCTCAGAGGTGCACAACCTTCCCCAGGGCAGCCATGTGACAAACTCTAGCTGTGTCCTTTGTGACACATGCCATCCTGCCACCAACACTGTTCGACGTGAGACTCTCTCCAGCATCTTTCGCTGCCACCACTGTTTTTAATTTGCTAGAACATTAAGCAGATAAAAAGGAAGGTTCTGCTTTGATGGGATTTCCTGCAAGCGCACACACACACACACACACACACACTCTTCCAGTGTCATTTGTCCTCTATCTGAACTTGAGAGTGTTGGCTACGAACCTGCTTTGATCAGCAGGATGTGAAAATCTGGTTCCTCGTGCAGGGACTTAATGTCAATATTTGTGCCCAACATCTGAGAGGAGAAGGGGGTCCCCTTGCACCATCTCTCCTCTAACTGCCTTTCATCACAGTTACTGCCTCATTTAATGTGATTTCTGATGCTTGGGGACTACTGTGGAATCAAACAGATAAGAAAGTGAAGAGCAAAATTTATCTCATTTCAGAAGGAAATCCACATAGACTTGTACGTTTAAGAATACATTGCCATTTAGCTGTCTTATATTTTGGAACATGTAGGAAAATAGCTTTTCGGCAAGAGAGCATATTTAAGAATGAATGAACCCAGTTTGTTTATTTAAAGATCGCCTTGTTCCAGAGAGGATTTAAGGCAGCTGAACAAGGCAGGTAAGCATAAGGACGGATGTTTAATAAACAGTTAGCCATTAGAGATAAGTTGTTTGGAAAAGAATAAATAAGTACTAAATTTAGGGTGCATGCCAACAAACCTAAGGGTGCTCTCAGGAGATCCCCAAATACACTGAATAACCTGGTCAAATCAGTGTCCCCAAATGGATGGGAATGGCAGCAGAGGGTGCAAGCGACTTCATTGCCCACCTGCTCTTGGCTCCCTAGATTCCATGGTATGCACTTTGAAACATGACTTCCATAAACTATTTATTTATTATCCAGAGAGATCATCTTTTAAATGGCTTACCGACAGGTTAGGACAAGCTGGAGGCAGAGAGATTTCTAATTTCTGTCTTATATCAGGGGGTCTATTCCTCACAAACTATAATAAATTTGAGGCTCTCTCCATATTTTAACTCCAACACTGAACTCAGCATTTTTGATAGGCTGGCTCCCAGGAAATCGTACCCATATAATTAAAAATTGACTTTTCAGTTTTGACAAAAAGATAAGAGAAGAGATTTGACCTTTTCCACTCGAGTATTTCTTTGTGTGTGAAATAGGTTTCATATTCTCAGTGCTTCTTTGCTATGCCATGTTCTTCCTCTCACATTTTTTTTTAATCTGGAAGCCCAAGCAGAAGAACTGGACCAGCATGATTCTTGGGCAAAAGATACCAAATCCAGTTGACCCTCCCATACCTACATAGCTCTGTTAGCTGCTCATTCCACTTCGTGGGACCCCAGAGTCTTGGTTTTACATCAGTCAGTGGAATGCATAATGCCCCTCCCCCCCACAGGAATGCTGCAGTAACTAAGTATCCAAGGACTTGTAATGCCCTTCAAGAATAACCAGTGCGCAGGAGATGCACAAGACATGCTAATTACTTCCTCCCCTTTAGGTTCTGCCCTCAATGAAAATTTGAAGAAAATTTTTTTTAAAAAGTATGGTTTGAAATTAGAGGCACCTGAATCTTTCTTTATTCTGGTATTCTTGTACTTGATTTTTTTTATAAGGAAGCAACAAATTAATTGTTTTGTATCATCCTAAACTTCACCTATAAAGATTTTTTTTCAGGTGGGCAACAAAAGCTGAAAACATTCAAATGGGAAAATTGTTTAACAACTTTTTCCAGGGCTCTTGTGGCTAAGGAATGGCATGTACTCATTGTAAAGTACGATCTTAAAGAAAGAAGGTGGGTTCTGATGAGGGGCTTTTACTCACTTCTCACACCCCTCTCTCCAAAGCCTTTCTGCTTTCTGCCAACCCAAAGTGAAATCCATTTCCTTTAGCTGGCCTCTTCAAAGTAGCCAGAATGAACTGTTTTTCTAAATTCTTGTTCTTGTGTTTTCACTGTTGTAATTCAAAACAATTACTGCAGTCATAGCAGTAAGAAAATAGTGACAGAATCATATGTCTTAAAAATAATGAGACCCATAAGTTTTAAAATAAAAATAGACATGAATAAAATTATATCTTTGGAACTGTTCCCAGAGTCCTCTGAAGAACCACGTTGAAGGCAGAATTGACCCAAGCATAATCAAACCATGTCTTTTTTGATTTGATTTAAGTACTGTCCCCTCAACAATGACATTTTTCTTATATTTTCATTATTTATGTCTCATAAATAAGCAAGCTATGGTGGCACATGTCTGTCTGTGATGCCAGCACTTTGGAGACTGAGGCAGGAGAATTGCTACAAGTCCAAGACTAGCTTGGGCTACACAGCAGATACCTGGCCAGTCAGAGCATGCGTAAAAGACTGTGTCAAAGATATATTAATATATATAATATATTATAGTTAATATATAAGCTTAACTGGGAAGCTAGTATTTTCTAACTATTAATGTAAGAATCCCATATTGCTTCATTGTTTAAAAAAAAGCAGCTGGAGGTATAGCTCAATGGAAAAGTACTTACCAGCCATGCACACACAAACCAAGAAAAATCACTCTAATTGAGAGAAAATTAATGTAAAAGTTTGTACCACAGCCTAGTTGGCAGTTTGACACTATTTAAACTGATTAGTATTTTTATCTCTGTGCATGTATGTGCGATGTATGTATGGTGTCTACTAATGTGCTCAAGTGTGTGAGTGTGGGCGTGTACATGACACTGCACACATCTGTAGATTAATGAAAACTTCGGGCATAGGTCCTTGCCTTCCACCTTCTTTTAAGACAGGCTTCCTTTGCTATTCTCTGCTAGATCCACTAGGCTGGCTGGCCCATGGGTTTCCAGGGGAACTCTCCCATCTCTGCCTCCCATCTTGCTGTAGAAGTTCTGGGATCACAGACGCAGATTACTGTGTCCAGCTTTGTGTGGGTTCTGGGACACTAAACCATCTCCCCAGACCATTAGGTGGCTTTAACAGAAACAAATTATAATGTAGTATTAATAACTCAAGTACCTTTCCTTTCAGTAATATCACAGCATCCTTTATAACAGTGCTTCCCAGAAGAAAGGCAATGTATCATATTGTAATTTTACATTTTCCAGTAGCCAGACATTTAAAAGTAAAAAAGAATACAAGTAGCATTCATTTTATTAATATATCCAAATTATCCTTTAAGCATGTAATCAATAGTTTTTAAATTATTGAGATATTTTATTTTTATGCACCAAGTCTTCAAAATCAGATGTGTATTTTGTACACATTTCAACAACCTACACCAGCAATGTCTCAAGTTCTCAACAGACATAGCTGATGGTCACGAGACTACTTAGCATAGCTCTAGAAATGTTGGTTTCTTCTCTGTGCTATGTGCATATAAGCTTCTTCCTAATTCTATTTTTGACTGCATTTTATGATATTCAAGACACTAAAAGCTAATCTGAGTTTTGGATCATGTATTTACTTCTCTATATGTGTTAAAAAGGAAAATGACACACTTAAGGAGCCAAACACCCAAGTAAAGTTTTGACCAGTAGCCAGAACGATGCCCACTCATCCCTTTAAAAAATGCCAGGGGATGTATTGCCTGTTGGATCATCTATTTCAGCGGACCATGGGTGTGTAGTTCTGGAAATCATAACCATTCCTCTGCAGGGCATCACAATGATAGATACATATTGAAATCTGCTAAATGTAGAAACTTGAAAAGAAATAGAATGAGAAACATAGACTTTTATGGCTTGAAAGGTCCTAGGGGAGATCATCCCCAGCCCTCTTATTTTATAGCTGAAGAAACTGAGGCGTCCGATAGAAGTTAAGAAATTTGCCAAGGGCCATAGAACTTATTAAGAATACAGAAGAAATAGATTTCTTTGCTCTTAGTTCAGACTTATTTTATAAATAGTGGGAAGGGGTTTAGTTATTGCTTGGATTCTTTAGAGTATTGCCAATTTTATGTTTCTCGTCCATACTATTTCAGGAGATTATATCTGCATTTATGTTCAGAAGAATTTAAAGATAAAATTTAGCTCATTAGAAAGCATTGATATAAAGATGTGAAATGAGATAGAGAATCACTCCTAGACACATATAGAAGCACATATTCACAAATGAGTTGTTAATAAAACCAACTTTAAAAGCAAGGTGAACTTAAGGTTTGCCTTGATTATTTCAAAATATGGGGCTTGCAAGCCCTTCCCTTATCTTCATGGGCAGATTAAAGGTGGTGCATGCAATGAACAGTAAAGAATATGA
>PVHP010025548.1:0-25522 GCA_004024765.1 Zapus hudsonius | reverse complement strand
CCTGTCTTTCTCTTTTTGGGATCCCTGCAAAAATACTAATCAAACATGCTCTGGCTCTTGGGGCTTTCTTGCTATACCTTTGCAGACTCCCTCTCTCCCCATACAAGTGTTTGCTTACCTCCACTGCTGGACCTGAGTGTTTTGCAGACCCCAATTCAAAGGCAAGTTTTCTCTCTTCCTATTATTGTTCCCTGTCCTCCCATCAGTTGCCTATAGTTTTTCTCACAAACACTAATAAAACCGTCCTTGAGTATTTTCTGAATATGTTTCTAAATAGTTTTATTTATGGGATTAAGAACCTATTAAAGGGAACCCCAAATACCCAGCAACATATTGGTGACCATGAAGGGACAATTAAAGAAGCTCCTCTGAGGAGATAATAATTGGCAATATTCCATAACTCAGGAATCTTAAGCCTCAGGGCCTCACCTATTGGATCCAGAGAAATAATGGCCCCACAAAACTATAGGTATTTTACAGGTCATGACATTCAGTGTGAGGTCATTAATACAGTGGCCACTTCATGCCCAGAAGACAGTATTCCAAAACACTTCTCCCCGTTCTCTGCCTATCCCATTCTTTCTGCCCTTTCTTTTACAATGTCCTCTGAGCCTTGGAGGCATGGTAGAGATTTCATACTTAGCTTCTTGCAACTTACTAAAATGATATCTTTGGTAAATGAAATGTTTATGAACCCTAAGAAAAAAGAAATATGAGATACTGCCGAAATAGGAGATACTGCAGAAATTAATGAAATGAACATTAGCAAGATTGCATTTTTTTTCTTAGATGAAACAATTTTCCCTTTGCTTAAAAAATTAGATTTGGGCTGGAGAGATGGCTCAGTGTTTAAGATGCTTGCCTACAATCCTAATGACCTGGGTTCAATTCCCCAGTATGCACATCTGAGTTTGCAGGGTGAGAGACCCTGGCATGCCCATTCTCATTCTCTCTCTCTCTCTCTCTCTCTCTCTCTCTCTCTCTCTCTCTCTCTCTCTCTCTCTCTCTCTCTCTCTCTCTCTCTCTCTCTCTCTCTCTCTCTCTCTCTCTCTCTCTCTCTCTCTCTCTCTCTCTCTGTATATGTGTATCCCTCTGTTTGCAAATAAATACAATATTAAAAAAGAAACAAAAATAGATTAATTCTTGATAGGGTCCATCAACATTCCATTATGGATGATGGAAGATGACAAAAAAGGCATTAAAAAAGAATTGTGGGGGAGCTAGTTGGAAAGAAGAGGGGGTTCAGTGGAGGAGGAACATAGTGAGATAAAAATGTAAATTATGTATGTATATGAAAATTGTCAATAGCATTTTTTAAAGAAGGTCTCTGGTCCTAGAAGATCTTTATGGTGGAGAAACTGTTTTGTGTCCCTATTTCCTTTCTCTTGAAAGGGGTGAGGGAGGCAGGAAGATACTAGATAAAAAAGTAAAGTTGTCCTTCAAGGTTTCCTCAGCTCAGCCACCAGGGTCTCTTGAATTGACTGTCCTTGGACTTGCAATCCTCCTGCTTCAACCTCCTGAGTAGTTGGGATCACACTTCTGCATTATAACTGCCCAGACAGAATCATAAATGTGACAGTTACTGTAAGAACAAGAACTTTTAAATTAAATCTCTGTGGTTTAACCTACTGTATGAACTCCTACTGTAACATTCAATATTAAGAGTCATCATTCACATCTGGAATTGGAAACTTCTGTGGGGTTATTCTGCTGGAAAGTTAGACAGATGATCGTTTGAGTCAAACTGAACCATGAAGTGTGGATGATACATGTTCCGGTGGATATAAAAAGACCAGTTGGCAGTTGCTTTGGAAAGACAAGCGTCAGAGGAAAGTGAAACATGGTTCTGGGCAGAGACACTGCTAGATGTGAACAAGGCTCCTCCATTGCTCTTCTGTTTCCTTCAGCCTTGGTCTACATGCTTCATAAGTGAGACCTGGACATCTGCAACCCATGGGGTCCTTGGAATTGTGTTTTATTTTCACAGAGAATGAAAAGGATGGGTGCGTGAACTCTAAGTGAACATGCACCTTTCTATAACAGCTAGCTTCAAATAAGGTGGACAAATGGTTTGGGACCATGTAAAAGGCTTTATGACCTGGATATACTCCAAAGATATGCAGGAGTCACCTTGGTGCTGATATTTTTCTTTCTTTTCCCTCCCTTGCCCTCTTTCGTTATACAATATTTTAGGGGTATTGGGAAGATTGCCATTTATTTTCCCTATGAAAATTTCTACTCTAAACAACAGGAATGATACATGACTAGTCAAGTATCATCCTAGGTAGGACACTCACCAGTAACATACCAGAGAAATGATTGTACCCAGTAGTGCCTGGTGGCTCATGCCTATAATCTCAGCACTCAGAGGCTGAAGGAGGAGGATTGCCCTGAGTTCAAGGCCAGCCTGTGTGACAGAATGATTCCAGATCAGCCTAGCTGATCAATAAAAAAGAATAAACTGAGCTATAACAATTGCTCAGAGTTCGAGATCTATGCCTAAGTTAAGCATGAGGGCTTCAGGAGATATGAGAAAATTCCCAAATTTAATTTAGAGGACCCCCCCCCCAAAAAAAAAAAACAGCTAGGTATCTGTAAACTCAGTCCTATGGGAGCAGAGGCCCAAGGATCAGAGGAGTCCAGGAAAACCTAAACAGCAAACTCTAGGATCTGTAAGAGATAGTGGCTCCAATGAGAACAGGCAGAAGGGTGAGGGAATAGAAATTGGATGTTCCCCTCCAGTCTCTGCAGGCAAACACAACCTGCTGCTAGGCACCTCCAGGGCTCAGCATGGTGACAAACCACATGCACACAGCACTGCACTCCGCACTCTCACACACGCAAACATCAATGCACTACACACACATCCAACACACTACACTACACACACACACACACCACTGAACTACACACTCTCACACACACAAACACCATTGCACTACACACACACACCACACTGCACTACAGACACATACACACACACATATCACTCTGCACTACACTCTTACACACACAAACACCATTGCACTACTCTCACACACCACACTGCACTACACACACACACACACACACACACACACACACACACACACACACTGAACATTAAACACACTTAAACAAACAAAATCCTAGAAAACATAAAAATCTTGTACCCCACTCTAGATTGTTGGACTCATAGGTTGATTGGGGTTACTTACAGGAAAATGAATGACTCAAAAGCAGCTCCATATTAAAACAAACAAAAAAGGCAGTTCCTTGACCTAAAATTCCACTCTAACATGAGCTGTAACTCCCAAAAGCTATATTTCTAAAGCTCCCTATGAAATTATAGGCAATTTCTCTAAAGCATCTCCTCATCTCCAGCATTGTTAACTGGATGGGGTTCATGAGTCCTGTGACTTCTTGAGTCTCTCAAGTTCTGTGTGTGTCCTTAGCTTCCTGAGTCCTATGAGTCTGCCTCCTACTTTCAGGAGAAAATGGTTTTAGCTGTTGTTTTCCCCCCTTTGGTTTTTTCAAGGTAGGGACTTACTCTAGCCCAGGCTGACCTGGAATTCACTATGTAGTCCCAGGATGACTTCACACTCATCATGATCCTCCTACCTCAGCCTCCCAAGTGACTAGAGTGTACAACCATGCCTGGCCTAAGAGGAAATGTTTTAATTCACAGGAAGTTGCTATAAAATGCAATCTACTATATATTTATTTCATGGAGATAGGGTTTGGAGACATAAAAGAACAGATTTCAGTCTTGTTTCTACCACTTTTTGTCTAGTCTTATGACTGTCCCTTTTAAGTGATCTTGGACATGACAGTTTCTTCTTACTACCAACTCTGTACCATGGATTCATCATATGAGGGCAATGTGTTTTTCAGAGTAATTAAGCCGCATTATATGGAGGGATCTACTCTGGCTCTTTATTTACTTACATGCATAAATACATTTCAAAAGTGAAGAATTACTCGCCACTGAGAGTCATTAAGTTATGAAAACGCCATGGAGGAAACTGAAGTGTGTGTTATCCCATGAGAGAATTCAGCCCAACAGGCTGCACTAACTACTGAACTCCATGACATTCTGGGAAAAGCAAAGCCACGAAGATAACAAAAGTCTCAAGGTTGTCTGGAGTTAGGGAAGAGGAAGGTGTGCATATGCAGAGGATAGGAATCTTAGCAGATCAAAAATACTCAGGATAATATAATAATTGTCTAAATTCCTACAATATACAAGGCCAAGAGGAATCTCCAGTATAAACTGTGGATTTTGAATTTAAAAAATAAAGTAAAATAAAACAAAACAAAGAACCATGTGTCAAGGTCAAATTTGCAAATATAGCCTGTCTCTTCCAGGAAATTGTACATTTCTTGGAATGGGAATGTGTGAGGAGGACACTTTCTTTAATCTTTCCACTTCACTTTGCTGTAAACCTAAAACGCCTCTATTAAATAAAATTAATAGCTTTGAATTAAATTTAAATCTCTATTAAAAAATTCAGATAATCCTCTCCCACCACCCTCCTTTATTCCTCCTCCTTCACACCTTCCCCAACGTAATGCAAGTTGTAAAATGTTCCTGAGCTATGGAGATGGCTTAGGAGTCCTAAAAGCATGAGAGAGAACCTAAGAGGACCTCATACTCACTGAATTTGATTTCTCAGAACCCATCTAAATAACTGTGTGCAGCCATGCACACTTTTAAGTCCAGTGCTGTCGGGGGCAAAAGCTAGAAAATCATCCAAGCTCTCTAATCATCCAGTGAACAGCAGCTGTATGTTCAGAGTCTGTCTCAAGGAAACAGATGAGTGAGAGAGCAATGTGCTTGGTGTTCTACTCTTGGCTTAGCAACAAGTGCATGGAATCTCTGTGTCCACACAGACAGTACACCACACACATACACACAGTAGCTCAGAAGTGAATATGAACTCCTTTCATCATTAAGACAGACATTACATCAACATGCAAAAAGCACACATAAAAATTCAGCAAATAATGGTAAATCATTTTTATTCTTTATTATAATCTTTTAAAGAGAGGGCAAGCACAGAATGGAAAACGAACAAGGAAAGAGGAAGGGAACAGGTTATGCAAAATTAACTTACTGAATTAAGAATACATGTTGGTTTGGATCTTTTCCCCCTGGTTACAATGTGGTAACAGTTGGGTGATTTTCCTTCGCCTATAGGGATGGATCCATTCTGGCTCTAAAACCAGACCCCAAAGTGAAACTCAAGTTTCTTAGTTGTGTTGCTGCTACTGACATTGTTATCTACATTGCTTTGGGTGTGATGTCCTTACATTTCTGGCTGACTTCCTTGGGCCTCTCTAAACACCTTGCCCTCCAGTTTTGCCTTACATCTTTGGAGTAAATCTTTCAAATGTTAACTGCCTAGGAAAGGTCAGGTACTGAACACAGATAGATAATTGGTCCTTCGGGCAAGTTCATTCTGTCCAGAGTAAAAGGAACTAAGGAAGGAAAATCTTTTCATTGAGTTAACCTGACAAAATAGGAGCAGGAGACAGAAGAAATTTCTTGTTACTTATTATCTACACTATTTGGAGGGAGGCTGGAAATTATTTGAAAATGGTTAATCTAAAATATTCCCCATGAATGTTAAAAATCGTTTACTTTTAAAATGGTCTTGGGAATGGAATAGAGTTTTAACAGCTTAAACATTTTTCTCTTAAATTTCCAAATGTGTCTTTATTACCACTCCACTCTTCTGTCAGAGAAAGTGTTGGTTGAACAATTAGTTCATGCCAGGCTTTGGGCTCTTTTTCTATCACTCCTATAGAGACATTGAAAAAAACTTGCTATGTAATTCCCATAAAAGAAACTTGTAAACTGAGTCATGGAGGTGAGATAACTTATTTAAAGTCATTCAATATACATTTTTGTATATATATATAATTTTTTGAAACAAGGTCTTGTTATATAGTTCTGTCTGGCATGCTACACAGCTCAGTGTGCCCTTAAACATGTACCAAATCAGCCTCCAAAGTACTAGAATTACAAGCAAGTAAAGCAAACATGGATAAAAAAATATATTACATGGTAATATTAACATACAGAATCATCTCTGTTTAGGCCCAAATCAAACCACATATTATTCATTAGATAGTGGGTAATAATTGAAAGACATTATAAGGACACTGAGGGTTTTGAGGAAATGTTTCTATATTCTGTGAGTTGGGTCAAAAGACTTCTGAAGGACTTGATTATTTAAAAAGAGCAGTTACTACTACCTAGCAGTGTTTCCTCCAGAAGAGCATAAGTAGTTTTGGAAGTACCAATTCAATACCTTGTTAACAGTTCTTGTCTCGTTTACTGCTTGGCATGATATCCACTTGCTTTTTTAAAAAAAATATTTTATTTATTCATTTTCAAGCAGAGAGAGAGAGAGAGAGAGAGAGAGAGAGAGAGAGAGAGAGAGAGAGAGAGAGAATGCACCAGGGCCACCACCCCGTGGGTCTGGTCTATGTGGGTCCTGGGTAATTGAACCCGGGGCCTTAGGCACTAGAGGCAAGTGCCTTAACCGCTGAGTTATCTCTCCAGCCCTCCACTTGCTTTTGATCATGTGTGAGCTCCAGTCTAGAATTTTGAACTGTTGAAATAACATCACCATATGGATAATTACTAGATATTTTATTTTGGTAACTGTTTTGAAGAGAAATAATTAGATATAGTACCACTGGTTTCACTTGTGTTTGATCTTCCTCTGTAGTCCTCAAAAATGAAAATGTGCTATTAGAATAACGCAGTATAGATGATAAGTTTGTACATATAAAAGTTCCAAGGAATCCCCTTGAACTATGTTGCAGTCAGCTTCTCGTTGCTGCAAAAGAACCTGACCAAAAGCAAGCTGAATTAGGAAAGGATTGAATTTTGCTTACAGAACCGAGGGGAAACTCCATGATGACAGGGAAAAGGATGGCATGAACAGAGGCTGGGCATCACCTCCTGGCCAACATCCATTGGACAACAGCAGCAGGGAAATATACCAAACATTGGTAAGAGGAAAGCTGGCTGTAACACCCATATGCCTGTTCCCATGCACCCAACTCCAACAAGGTTCCAATTTCAAGACTGCCATCATCTGGGGATCAAACATTAAGAACACAAGTTTATGGGGGACACCTGAATCAAACCACCAGAAACTATATCCATAAATTATGAACCAATCACTGCACCATGGCATGATGAGTAAGGTTGTTACTTAAAGCAGAATTCCTTCCCCTTTTATCAGTGATCCCCAAGGCTCTCCTTGAACGTGCGATCCTCCTGCCTCAGCACCCCAAGTGCTCAGAGCACAGGTTGTATGAAACCATGTCCAGCTGATCTGTGTCCTATACAAGGTAATGTTTGCTGTCCCTCTCCTAAAGAGGTGGAGTTTACTATAACCTCAATGCTGACCTTGTGTTTGATGTGAGTCAATAATATGTGATAGAAAGAAAATTGTGATACTTGATTCATGCATGCTTGCTACTCTTCTATTATTATTCTAGTAACTTCAAGAAGAACAATCCTGTGCTAACCTGTGAAGTAACAAATTCTATGGAACAGAGATGGGATCTGATGTTGGGCCTGCCTGGGACTAGCTAGCTTCTAGTTCACTTCTGACCACATACATGAAGGAGAATGTCCCATGTTTCCCACATCTGGTGGAAAGAATCACTCAGATGAATTCAGCTCAAGTGGTCAGCCCACAGAATCATGAAATAAATACATGATTATTATTCCAAACCAGTAAGTTTTGTTGGAGAGAATAAATGTTACTTAGTAATATGAGTACATCTGGGTTCAAATCCATGTTCCAACACTTATCGCCTTTCTGACCATGACATGTCAAATAGCATTCCAATGACAGATTTCTTATCTGTAAAATGGAGATCATATAGTGATGGCTAAAGTTCTTGGACACATGCATTGCCTCTTCTTTGGCCAACTAAATTACAAGATATCCAGGAATCATGAAAGATAGGCATAAACATTTAACTAGATTTGTTCATTTTAAGGTTAATGAAAGTCTTGAAAATGCTTATGAAATCCCAAATATTTCTCTCCTAAAAACGCAAAGTTCTAGATAAATCAGGTCCATCATGCCTCTTCCAGCAAAGAGAACATGCCTCTGGAGCCTCCTTCTGGCAGACACAGAGCACTGCAATTTTGAGGTTGGTATCCACTGTAAGTCCTTACCTGCCTAGCAACACTCTCCTTATACAGTTACATGACAGCATACGTAACACTTAATCACGACGATGGGTACACCTGAAATATAAAAAACTATGGGATATCATGTAGTTCAATATTACTACTTGAGTCAATATTAAGGAGCACATCCTTACATAACAAAAAATGTATCCTTGTGGAACACAATGTAAAGGTTGGTTTAAAATAATAATTATATCCTTAATTGATATTCATGTACCATTTTAATATCATCCTATAATAACTCAGGGCTTAAAACTTTGTTTATCTTTTCACTGCACCAAGAAAATGTAATATAATTGGAGCTTAATATGATTTGCTTCATCTTATACTCTACAAAATTAATATAATATTAGTTCTTCCATTTTTAAACTACAAGATAACTTAAAATCATCTTAGGGAATTGAGGATTATGTTTAATATATATTTATCATATTTACAAGTGTTTGCTTTAGAATATTCTTTAATTTCTCAATGTCACCACCCTGTAGCACTTCAGAAAGATCTGGCTTTGAAGGTGTTGCACATTTATACAAGTGTCGGAGAATTCAAGGTTTTCATTTAACATAGCTTTTAAAAGCTCACCTTTGAATACCTGACTAGGGAAAGATCAAATGATCATTTGGCTATGTATCAGTGGGTCATGACTGCCAGGAAACACAAGAATAAATTACAGGAGTGTCTAATATTGGAGCTTAAGATACATTGAACTGTTGCTCTGAACTTGAGGACATTGGCCAGTAGGCTTTTTTCAATGTTTGAGGACATTTTGGTTGTGATAATTCAGTGGAAGTAATACTGCCAGCTTCCTCTAGATACTAGAAGCCAAGGCTGAGATCACACAGATGTCAGACTTTGACATTTGGATGTCTTCCTCAATCACTTGTGTTTTTTCTTGAGACAGGGTCTGTAATTTAGACTAGAACTCACCTATTCAGCTGGGCTAGTTAGCCAGCAAACTCCAGGGATTCTTCTAGCTCCCCACACCAACAACACTGAGATTATAGGCATAGGCTGCCATCTGGTACTACAATATGAATCCAGGACCTCATACTATGTGTCAATCACAGTACTAATTGAGCCATCCCTTCAGCCCTGAAAATGTTTTTAAAAAAATACTTATTTATTGTAAGCAGAGAGATACAGACTAGGAGAGAGAAAGAGTCAGAAAGAGAATATGGATGTACCAGGACCTCTAGCCATTGCAAATGAACTCTAGGTGCATGCGCCACTTTGTGCATCTGTCTTATGTGGGTACTGGGAAATTAAATGCAGGTCCTTAGGCACTGAGGGCAAGTCCTTAACTTCTGAGCCATCTCTCCAGCACAAGTCCTGAAATTTTTTATCTAACACTATATCCTAGTGGAGATCTCAAGGCTTGATGGATGCTCTTTCTAGTTTCTAGGTAACTAGTGTGTAATTGTAATTTTGTCATAAGTACAGTATTTGCATATATCTTTGTACATCTGGATTGAGATCTTGGTTGTTTGTACTTAGATAACCCTGAAAAAAGTTCTTAACTATATTTATTTTAATTGTTGGCATTTGATATTTTGCTGAATATTTACAATGATAAAATAGGCTAATATTTCCTAAATGTCAAATATAGTTAAGCTCCAACAGGGTTCAACCTGACCCTTAAAATTGTCAAAAATCTATCAATCACTAAAAATACCTAATAATCATAGGCAGTGTTTGATGGGTTAATATATGCTAGCTGTTTCATTATACCCATTACCTTCCAGAATTGTATGTATCAATGTTTGCTGTATTTTAAAAATGATGACTGGTTTTATTTCCATTACTTTCAGTAGAGTTTCCTGACATGCCTGATTTCCCCTGTGACTTATGCTCAACTAAAATTGTTTAAGGTCCAGTCCCCCGAAGACAGACCACCAGAGACTCAAGTCAGAGCAAACGCAAGGGTCATTTATTTGAACAGGTTCAAACCCGGACCGTGGTCACACAGCAAGGCACAGCAAGCTGAGACCAGCGGTGTCCAGTGCAGGATCTCAAGCCTTTTTAAAGGCAAAAATAAACAGTTTGCACGGGCTATTTTCTCATTGGCACATTCATATGTCTATATTTCAGCACACGCGGGCTTTTCAGGGGTTAAGGCTGGTCATCTTAGTCATTCTGCGCAAGCATTTCACAAAAAACAAGTAAGCAGTTACTTATTCTTATCCTCCTATATTCATTCCTAGGGTGCAGTCGGATAAGAAGCTAGCTATTCAAGTCCACCCTCCTGTGCTCTATCTGGCAGTTGCACATCTGCTGTTCTTCTCTAGACCTATGCACAGCTACTTTCCTGAGTTTAAGTGAGCAGTTTAAGCATTTAGCCTTTATTCTCTATTTTTATCCTCACAGTTGAATACATTGCACATGCTTAAGAAGAGACTTTCTCATTGTTAAAGCACTTTCAAAAGTCAGAAACTGAAATATGGCAAATGAATATCATAGATATGGATATATTAATTTAAACATGCTGGACATTACCAATTCTAAAAGGAACTTTTGGTTACTTTATGATTTCATGAAAATAGCTGTGCATTCAGGCTTCTGTCTGCCTATTTGGTTATGATTGAGAGAAAGAACAACTGTATTTTTATCACTTATGCTGTCCTTCATTTATTTGGCTTTATGTTTTAAAATAAGCAGTGCGAAAATATCACAGAGAGTAAGTAGAAAGGTCCAAATTGTGCCCCATCTCCAAAAATCTAGGCAGCCATTTTACCTCCTTAATTTTTATAGAAAAGATCTCTCTTTCTATTCTTTTAAAATATTTTATTTGTTTATTTGTGTGTGTGTTTGTGATTGTGTTTGTGTTTGTGAGAGAGGGAAAGAGAGAGAGAGGGAGAGAGAGAGTCAGAAGAGAACACTCAGGTCAGCCCTTGCCTTCCACCTTTTTTGAAGGAGGCACTCTCCTGGTTTTTCATGGCTGCTTTTGCAAGCTTATGGGAATTTGCTCATCTCTCCCCTCTCTTCTCACTAAAATGCTCTGTGATCACAGAGCCTGGGACAGATTCTGGTGTTACCATGGAGTTTGGGGTTCCAAACTCAGTTTCTAAGAGTTTCCCGTCAAGTGCTTTCACCACAAGCACATCTCCTCAGCCCTCAATTTCCATTTATAATGATTTTGTTTCAGTTCAGTCTTCAGTCACTGGACTCCATAATAATGAAAATGTGAATATAGTTCCAAAGTCAGTGTTTTCAGTACTATAGCCAATTCTCCATCATCTACTTATCCTCTACCTATCATCTATCTATCTAGATTTTTGTTTTGCTATTTTGCTTAAACACATAAGTTTTGAGAATACCTAACAGTAATGATGAAAATTAATAAAACATAAGCACTATATAAACAAATTTCCTATTCCTTCCTTCCTATGAATCTTAAATGCAACGGATTCATTTTTTTACTGGTATATTATTGTCCCTGGATATGTTTTTACAATAACAATCTTACATTCAGACCTATATAGTCAAACTAATTTAGTTAGAACTAAAATATATTAATTCTAATATTGGACTCTAGTAATTTGGCTAGTCCTAGATAATAACTAAAGTATAACTTAGTAGTCTATTGGGAATGTGATGAAATTTAACTTTGATGTTTAATGAACTGCCGAGATTAACACTTCATTTCATCACAACACAAAAGTCTTTCATGCAGTGAATATTATCCATTCAAATGTATTACACATATGATATGGAATTCACATATATTTTTCTTATTACTAATATAAAACAAATGCAGAAAAATTATGTTTATGTCCAAAGATGTATTTTGGAGTAAATCCAAGCTAAAAATGGCAGCTAATAAGTAGCAGTGTCACTTTGATCTTCCTAAGCCCAGAACTGTTTGAAGTACTGAGGGGCATCCAAAACCATGTATAAATCATAAGCTGTGCCCTCATGGAACTAAGGATCTGTTTTAGAAAGAAGACATACATATGTACCAGTAGAGTCTACAATCAAGTAATATTTAAATGTGTCTTGACTATTGAGAACCCACAGTGAAGGCAAATGTCTTTGAAAGGATGGCTTTCTATTCATCTCAATTTGTAATTGTTGAATGAAAACTTTTCTCCTGGGGAGAAACAAACACACATCTTTCCCCCAGCTAGGGCACAGAAGACAGACCAAAGGATGATTATAGCAAAACCAGTTTTGGTGAACCAATCAGTTTCTTGGGGTTTCTTGCAGAGCAGGGTGAGGAGTCACTTACAGAAGCAGGAGTGACTCAAGGAGAGCTGCATCACCATCAAGCCCCACCCATCCTGGATGGGGACCTCATGGAAGCTGAGTCTTGGAGTTTCCCCTTCTACTTAACCTTCTGTCTCCTATAGAATATACCTTTTTCTCAAGACCACTTGCAGCTAAGGGAGGCATGCAGGAACAATTGATGTAACTTCAGGTGAGTGTCTTGTGACCCTCCCTTTCTCCATCCACTAGGGAGTTGTTAATAGCTCCATTACCATTTCTATAGACCTTTTACCATCATGTAGTTCTGCTGTAAAGTGTCCATAGATACCTGGCCAAAGCATTCTTTACCTCAAGATGGCTTCATGTTATGCCCAGAGGCTAAACACCATGCAATGTACAACAAGAATTTAGTCTACAGTGGTGGGAGTCCTAGAATTTCTTATCCAACCTATCTGACCACACTGGACTCATTCAATTGTATTTCACATACAGTGCAATGACAGCATATCTGTTACCTTGTTGTTACACTGACAAAAACACCTGGCAGAAGCTTTTTAAAGTAGGAAGGTCTGTGGCTTCAGAGGGGTTTAGTCTGTGACTATGAGGGAAGTGTTACAGAACCTTTCAATTTGTGCTGGGAAGTGTGTGTGGTGCAAGCTATTTATGTCATTTGACCATTGAAAAGCCAAGAATGAATATACTGCAGGATTCTGGAGTTCAGGAGTGTTAGGTCTGAATTCAGGCAATACCTTGATCCCCTCCCCCAACCAGCCTCAAGAGAAGTATTAACAGGAGTTACAGATAAAGCCTGCCTGCTAAAAAGGAGATGTGGTAGTTTTGAATAAATGTCCCTCAAAAGAATCAAAGGTTTATTATACTTGTGAATTTTCTCCTGCCAGTTCTGGCTGGAAGAGGTTTGTCACCTTGGGCAGATCCTAGGATTCATACCTAAGGTGTTTCTGGGGTGGGTCTGGAATTCTAGCTTTACATATGCAAATTCCTTTTGTTAGAGTACACTTGCTTGTGGTGCTGGTGGTGGGCTTCTGTCTCTGTGTCTGCTTTCTTCTGTGAAAGGGGCCAGCCTTTTTCCTTAACTTCCCCTGGATCTGTTCAATAAATATTTTCCTCCCCAAATCATGCCTGGTTTGGAGATTCATCACAGTGTTGTGTGGTTGACTATAACAGGAGATAAAGCCCTACCTGCTGTGTTTAGTCTGGCCATAGAGACTGTCCTTCCTGATGCTGACAGCTACATGACCACCTAGGCCCTTCCCCCAACCTGGACATTCCCTTTAAATCCCTGATCTGAACTTGCCTTGTGCTTTTTCCCACTTGCCTTGTGCTTTTTTCCACTAGCCTGGAGCTAGGGATCCTTTCCTCTGATTAAAGCCTTTCCTTTCAGAGTGATCTCTCATGGTGGTCATTTCCATTCTAACAAGGAGGAGTCCCCAGATTTTTGAACCCCAAGTTTGCATTCTGTCCTAACTTTAATAAACAATTGACAAAGACAGACTCGAGTGATAAATTATGAATTATTAAGTGTATTTAGGAATCACAAATTGTGGAATTTATTTAAGGGGTATTGGGATCTAGGAATGAAGACCATAACATGCTCTTGTGTGAAAAACACTATAGTTTATGTCTTATTTAAAGAAAAATTGAGACTTTTAGTTAAAAATTGGTGTAAAGCTGCAAGCTCATGGAAGATAAAACTGGAATGTGTAAGATATGAGATCACACATAACCATTCTGAAAGGAAGGAAAGGCTTTAATCAGAGAAAGAACATCTAGCTGTGGGCAATCTCAACTGAGTTGAGAAAAGACACTTGAAATGGGCTGATTGGGGATTATAAGGGGAGGTGAGCCTGTAAAGAGTCTATGGGCCAGTCACAGTCACCTAGGCTCCCAGAAGGAGGTCCCAGGTAGTCTGGATGGGGGAAGGGATATCCCTTCATCCAGAAACAGCAGGGGGGCGGTGTTCCAAGGCAAGCTTTATCTCTAACCCCTGTTGGGATCTGGTTTCAATGTTGACACTTCTCTTTAAACTCACCACACTACTTCTGGAATTCCCTTCAGGGGAAACCTAGGTGCTGTGGGTGGAATCCATTTGGGGGCCTGAGTATCTACCTAACAATATGTATATATATAGGAAGATTTAGAAAGAACACACAACATTTGTCTTGTGCTCTCCTGTGGAGGCAAGTTAAGTTAAGGAGAGAGCATAGGGAAAATAAGGAGGCAGAAAGAGCTTAAGCAAGAATATTATAATAGCAAAATGAGCATAAGCTTACTGTCCTCCCCCTTATTCATTGTTACATTCTGCAGGCTGCAGATGGCCAGTCACATAGCATCAGTTGAGAAACTACTAGAGCTTTGAAATTCAGTGAGACAAATTGCTTTAACTGTGATAAGGAAGTTAGGAAAAGACAAGGCAGGAGAATACCTGGGGAGGATTATCTGAACTTCTCTGGAACCCATTATAAAATGTAAATTGCTAGATGTAGGTGTCTGCTTCCTGTGCTTGTTAATTCACATGCCTAATGTCATGTACACATCTCTGTGCCCTACTATAAAATCTCTTTGTAACTGGGACTCAGGGCCAAATACTTTATCTATGCTTGGCCTGTCCAGCATAAATTCCCAAATTTGTAATAACAATAAAGGAAACTCAAATCTCCTCTTACTGAAGCAGCTTTGTCTTTTTCTCATGGGGAATATCTACAACAATAGCACAAGGAAAGTATCCAAGCAGAGACCAAGAAACTACCTAGAAAAGCAGTTTTCTCCTAACCTTCAATTAGACACCCCTACACACCTGCCTACAGTTAGCTCCATCGTCAACATGGGCCCCATCTCCCAAAGTTTCTAGAACCTCCCCAAACTGTTCCACTTGATGAAGGCGCAAAATTCAGACATAAGCCTGTAGGGAGCACTTAGGAGTCAGGCAGTCACAGGCAACTCTCTGGTGCCACATACGAAATGGATGCTTTCTTTTCCTTAATCCTGTGATTTTCAGGATACCACACTCTCCATCACTCTTTGTAAGGAAATTGAGACAGAAGGTACACTGGATTTGAGCACACCCAAACAAGGATTCCTTTATTCAGTAACTAGTGGAATGGACAGGCTTCTCTTGGGTCTGAAGTCGTGTCTCTGTGGAAAGCTCTCTGGAGGCTCTCATAAGACTGTAGACAAAGTTTCCTGGGCCTTGGCCTCCTTAGAGGGCTGTCTATCGAGAGACAGTAGGTGACCATATAAATGTTGATTGGGCTCTCTGCAGAGCTCTTTTTAAAAGGGGCTTATTAGAGATAGGATCCCAAGGTTTTATCCTGGGTAAGATCCCGTGTAAAAACGTTTTCCCAAGCTCAGATAGAGCTGTATCTTCTTCCCTTCACTCTTATCTAGTTGGCACTGAGTCTGTACATCAGTTTTCCTTGACTGTACTGATGATGCTGCTGCTTCTCTCTTGCACAACTACATATACTTTTATCGATCATTTCCCAGAGAAGAGGGATCATAAGTAGCTGACAGAGCACTGTGTTTTAAATTAAACTGAGAACAAGTTTCTGGGAAGAATTTGATGAAGAGTCCTAGCCTCTATGTGTGATGCTCCTGATGTCAATCAATCTGTCCCCCATCCCACAGGCTATGTGACTTTGCAAATCCTGAAGTATAATATGGTTCTAGCTTTCAAAGTACCTCAAGAAGTATTACCAATGCAATGTAAGCCAAGTGAGAGTGTGCTGCATGTGCATTCTAAGCTATATAAGAGAATGCAGACATATATGAGGAAGAGATTCATCATGCCCTGGGGCTTGGAAATAAAGCCAGGACTGTGGCAATGTTGTTCATAGGTATACCCACATTATGTGAACAGAGAATACACAACAAGAAGCAGCACCTGGTGTGGTGAACTCTTCAGGGGAATGTGGATAAACATTACAAAATATTAATACTCATATAGTAAAGATGGAACCTGGGGATCCAGCCAATAAGAACCAAATGGGGCGGTTGTAGTAGTGCACACTGGTAAGACATAGCTAAAGAGGCAGAGGCAGCAGGATCAGGAGTTCAAGGCCAGCCTGGGCTATACATTTGGGGCCGGAGAGACAGTTCAGAGCAGTTAAGGCACTTGTTTACAAAGCCAAATGACCCTGGTTCAATTCCCCAGTACCCATGTAAAGCCAGATGCACAAGATGGCACATGCATCTGGAGTTAATCTGCAGTGGCTGGAGTCCCTAGCATGCCATTCCATCTGTCTGTCTCCCATCTCTCTCTGCAAAAATAAATAAATAAGTAAATAAATAAATAAAATATTTTTTTTTAAAAAGAAACTAGTGTCAAGAAGTCACAACAGTTATCTGATGAGTATAGTGATTAATAGTGATAAGACAGGACTGTGTTTGAGCAGTATTAGAATGAATAAGTTAGGAATCAAGATTATAATAGGAAATCTCATGGTGTGGTGAACACTGGAACTGTTAGTTTTGAGATTATGAGTAAACTGTGCCATATGGGAGACACATTTAAAGGAATTAACAGAATAGAAACAGGTACAGAGAATAGTATTTGGCCAGTACCTCAAGTACTTCGTTGCTGTTTTTCTTCTTCTTTAAATAAAATAAAATAATAAAATAAAATAGAAAAGTTAGTATAATCCTGTCAAGTCATTGATCTCTTTCTTCTTTAAGCTTCCAGGGTAGATTTATTAAATTGAAAAGTAAACAATGGTTAACTAAGCTAACTCGGGTATCTGCATACAAATATTCCTATATCTCGTTTGTTCATCCTTGTTCTTACAAGTAAAAACAGCCATCTTCAAACACAAGATGGTTATTAACACACATTCTTAATTTCTTAACACTGTAGTTTCTTAACATTGTAGTTTCTCTTACACATTACTAACACAAAAGAAGGGTGTTAACCTAGAAGGTTATTCTGCTATAAGAGCTCTTTCCCAAATGCTTAACATAGGGTATATGTTGGTGAAAGAAAGAACCTGCTGTACAGTGTTAAGAATGCAAGACCAATTAAGAATGTGAGAGAGCTCACTGTGGGTTGGAATGGGTCAGGGGAGATTCATTTGATGACATTAGCTTGGAACTGGACTTTGAGAGATCAGTAGGAAGTTAAAACCCTACAAAAGGTTGGGAATTTGTCTTATCAGCTGTGTTTGACTTCAGTTTGTGGTGATGGGTGTGTAAAATGGAAATATAGAAACAAAACTATATCATTATTTTCTCTGATGTTCTCTGCTGGCACGGTTAAAATTTGTTATCATCTGTGAAAGTTAATGGTGGTTTTCATTATTAAGTTGATTTCCATAATCATGAAATTTTATTTCTTCCTAGCATATGTGGAAGTTTCTGATGGGTTTTTCAGCATGAAGAGAAAGCAATTTTATAATGTAGCATTTACAATTTCCATAGAGTAGTCACTAGTTACATATCATGATTAAAGTTAAAATTGAGATAAAATTAAAAATAAAATTTACTTTCACAACAGAAACAGTCATATCTCTAATACTCAATGGCTACATATCATGACTATATTGAACAGTGCCAAATGACATTGTTCATCTGCACATTTCTACTACCAGAGAAGTTTCTCTTACATATTACTAAAAAATTGACAATGTGTGTTAATAACCATCTTGTGATTGAAGATGGCTGATTTTTCCTGTAAGAGCAAGTATGAAAGAATGAGACATAGGGATAATTTCTGTGCAGATACCCTGGTTAGCATAGTTAACCATCGATTATCAATTTAATAAAGGCAATTTATTGGAATTGCCGGAAGATCAGCACATATCTGACTTTAGAGACATAATAGCTGTAACCAATTAGATATTATAAGAAAATTGAAGGCACACTCGAACATACTCAGACAAGGATTCCTTTATTCAGCAAGGAGCAGAGAGTGGACAGACATATCTGAAGTCATGCTCCTGGAAAAGCTCTCTGCAGGCTCTTTTAAAGACAGCAGGTCAAGTTTGCCTGGGTCTGGGCCTTCTTAGGGGGCTATTGAGGGACAATAGGTGACCATATGAATGAGGATTGGGTTGGCTGCAGAGCTCTTTTCAAAAGGGCCTTATCTGAGATAGGATTCTTCAGATATGTAAAACATTCTTCAAGGTGCTTGAAGTGCAATCCTGGGTAAGTTCTTGTGTGAAAACTTTTTCCCAGGCTCAGATAGAGCTGTATCTTCCCTTCAGATATGTCTATGTCACTGATGAAATTTCAGTTCTAATGAATCAGAAATATTGTAATGTTGGTACCACTCCAATGTAAAATCAGGGCTGTGGTATCAAAGGAAGTATATGAATGATCCCATGAGTAAATTTCTCTGTGAGGGGTCATGGAGTCTTTCTCTGTACTTTTGAGATAAAAATAAGGGACTTCTCTCAAAAAAACAAAGACTAGGGCTGCTGACAATGTAGGAGTGGGGGATATTGTTTTATTTTTAATTACATTTATTTTATTTAGGTGTCCAAGTAGTACGTGGTACCATGAGCACAGGGATTTCCTATCTCCTCCTCAGTGCTAGGAATACAGGCATATGCCACTATTCCCTTAATTTCATGTGAGATTTAGGGGTCCAAGCTCAGGCTTTCAGCAAGGACTTTCCTTGCAGAGATATCTCCCCTACTCTGCCAGTGGGGCTATTTTAAGCAGAGAAAACAAAGTGTATAAAATTGTCATAGAAAGGCAGAGTACAAGTGGTATGTAGTCTGTAAGTGTGTAATCATAACTCTTGAAGGCTAAAGGCCTCCAGTGGATCAGAAGTTTAAGGTCATCCTCAACTACTAAATAGCAAGTTTGAGGCAAACCTGAGAGACAAGAAATCGTGCCCAAAAAAACAAAGAAAAAAGTAAAGAACAGAGAAAAAAAGAAAAAGGATCAAACAGCATTCAATAGGATGAAAGAAAGTTTTTGCCTGGTTACTGTTTTCACATCCATCTTATGAAAGTAGGTTGAGTCAATGTGGTTCAGTTAATCATACCATTCCTTCAATAAGTAGTGTTTGAATTTTTTTAAATATATATTTATTGTCCATAATGAGTTACATTATTTAGTGCGCAAACAATGCGTTTTTATCCAGAATTCCCCAATTCCTCCCCTCCCCATCCCTGATCAGTTGGATATCCTTCTCCGTGGGCTGTCTGTATTAGTCCTTGTGGCAAGGGATCCTGGATATCCTAGTACTCAGCCCGGTTCTCCTGGCCCAAGTATGTTGTTACTTTGAACTATAGCTAATAGGATGTTACATGTTCCTGCAGTATCCACCAATAGCTGGTGAGTCAACAGGACAGCAGGCTTGTGAACCCAACAATTATGTAAAGGCAGACACTCCTGAGCAATTAAACCTCAGTCACCTTCTTCAGTAAGCCTTTTCCTCATTAAGTTCTCTTCTTCACCATCTTGGCCTAAATCAGCCTTCATATAAAAAATAAATAAATAAAACAACCCAGTTTCAAGTCCTGTTAAATTTAATCAATGAGGAAACATCCCATGTGGAACACACTCTGACGTGCAGACACATTTATACTAATAATACAAAAGCTGCACTATGAAGTTGGGTATAATGCTAGAATTGTTGTACTTAACCTCCTATTCTTTGGAGAAGAAAGTCAAAAAGAGAGTGTATTACTGACCCGTCCACACAGCTTTTCCATGGCTGTCCAGGCAAAGAAAACGTGGGCTTCTGGTAAAAGAGGAGAGATGGCACAGAAAGTTGTTTAAAGCATAACAAAATCCTGTCACATCAATTGCTCAAAAAACATCCTTAGGAAGAACAAAGAGGCTTCCTGATGTGCAGTCTGTGAGATTAAATTAACAGAACACTCTTGGCTCTCTTTTGGGATATGCAGTGCAGCCTCTTGTGGAGGAGAAAAGCCCAGCTGGCATGATAAATATTATGACTATATTGGGATTTCAGGAACACAATAAAACAACATTTTGTGTGTTATTAAGATGACTTGATACTGTACTCAAGAAATGCTTCAATTGGACAATATGAAAAAATACAATATCTGTTCCATATGATATATTTGTGTCATATGAACATATAGGGATCTGTTTCATTTATACAAATACTGAAGGTGAGATATTCTTGCAAACTCCTTTTGACATAGCATAAAAATGATACTAAGTTTTCGTCCAAACAATATCTTCTTCATGCATAGATCAGCTGACAAAAAATACAAGGCTATTATTCAGGCTAGAAAGGACAAAAGAGGAGGGTAAAAGTTAATTGAGCAGGGAAGAAAGGATTTTCCATTTGTGAACTACCTCAATCCTGGATTTTAGTGAATCTCAGTCACAGAAGAGAGAACCTGAGCCAGAGAAAGGCTGCATTACAGACGTGGTCAGAAAATTGGGTTCCCATTAGGGTGACATGTTCAGAGATTGAATTTAGGAAAAAAAAAAAAACTTCTCTCTCATCAGAAGATGGGAATCTTTTCTACATTGGCACTAACTTCTAGGCTGGTTAGGTGGGTCGATCTGCTTTTCAGATCAGCTGTGCAAGATGCTGGGACGAGGGGTGGCTCCCATGTCTGGCAGCCTAACATCTCTCCTGTGCTCCTGGAGCTGGCATATAGGAGAAGAGAGGTTGTAGAGACTTATCTGAAGTTGTTCTGTGGCTTTTTATCTAGGCCCCATTGTCTTTTCTGCTAGGATTTTTGATTTTGCAAGCTGGTGTGAGTAGCAGAAGTTTTGAGCAACCAAACCTGGTTTTTTGCCTTGTTGGGAACTAAACCCAAGGTTTTTTTTTCTTGCTACACATGTACTCTATGGACTAAGCTATATACACAGCCTCCTCTCTTGAATTCTTAGAAAAATTTCAGCTTCACATCACAGAAAAATTCAGAAGAAACAAAAACATTCTCACCACATAATTTTCTGTGTTACATCTTGCGCTAGAGAGGTGCATTTCTTATAATTAACAAAAGTAGTGTTTTCCATGTGTTATCAAGGCCCATATTTTGCATTTTACCCTTTGTGATCCATATTTGTATGGATTTTTTAAAGGCCTAATTTCATGCAGAGTATTTTCTGTGCCCAATTTCCTATACTTGTCTGATTCATCCCCTCCTTCATCCCAAATCTCTGAGACCCACGAATCATTTTTTTCTATAGTTTTGCCTTTTCTAAAATATCATGTATTTGGGATCATACACATTGGCTTCTTTTACTAAGCAATAAACATTTGAATTTCCTCCAGGCCACTGCAGGCTTAATAGCTAATTTCATTTTATGGCTTAGTACTATACCCTTCTGAGGATATAATATGGTTTGATAATCTACTCACCTGTGGAAGGACTTTTTGCTGCTCCCTGTTTATGGCCATTATGGACAAAGCTGCTGTAAATATTTATATGGAGGTTTTCCTGTGGATATAGATTTTCAAAAAATTGACAATATACATAGGAGAAGAGTTTATGAATTAGGTATTAGGAATAAATTCTAACTTGAGAAATTGTTAAACTAATCTTCAACTATATGCACTGTTTTGTATTGTCTTCTGTTTCTTCCAATTCTTCCAGTACTTTCTATGATTAATATGAATGTTCAGCATTTTTAGGGGTATCTAATTCTAGTTCATTGTGGAATGACACAAGTTGTTGAATAATGTTTTAAGAGTTTATCATCCTCATATCCTGTTTAGTAAAATGACTTCTATGAATTTCTTCATTTTCAAATTGTTCCACTTACTGGATTTTTCTTTGTCATTTTTTATATCTTTATTATCGATAATTACATACTTTGTATGAGCAAATCTTATGAAAGTACCCCCGTTCCCCTCCTCCCTGCCCCCATCCCACTAGGGGCCCTCCTCAGTGGGTGTGCTGGATCAGTCCATGGGGTAGACATTTATGAATAGCTCAACAGGTAGCCTGGTTCCCACACCACTTTATGTGTTATTGCTGGGGGATGGCAATGTCTCTGGATATTCTCCCACACTATGGCTCTTACAATCTTTCTGTCCCCCTTTCCACTCAGTTCCCTGAGTTATGGTGGGTGTGTTTTAAGTCTGTTTTATTGTTGGGATCTTAAGCATGTCTGGACTTCTGCTTTGGGTTGTACTTTTGTGAGTTTCCTAAGTATATTCTGTTCCAAATCCATTCACTTTTCTTTAAATTTCATTATGTCATTTTTCCTTTATACTGAGTAGAATTCTATTGTATAAATGTCCTGCAACTTTGATATCATTTTGTCCAGAGATGGGTATTTGGGCTGATTCCAATTCTTAGCTATTATGAATTGTGCTGCAATAAACATGGTTGAGCAAATGTCTCCATGATGAGGCATGAAATCTTGAGAGTAGATGCCATTAGACAGATAGCTGGGTCTGTTGGTGGCTCTATATCCATTCTTTTCAGGAGTCTCCACATTGCTTGCCATAGTGGTTGTACAAGTTTGCATTCCCACCAGCAGTGAATAAGGGCTTCTTTTTCCACACAACCTTGCCAGCATCTACTGTTGGAATTTTTAATGACTGCCATTCTGACTTGAGTAAGCTGGGATCTCATTGTAGTTTTCATATGCTTTTCACGGATGTTTAAGGATGATGAACTCTTTCTTAAGTGAGAATTGGCCATTTGTATTTTCTTCTCTGTGAATTCTCTGTTGAGATCAATGCCCCATTTTGTGAGAAGGCTATTTTTCCGAGATCTTTGTAAGTCCTAGATATTAGACCTCTGTCTGTGTTATAGCTGGCAAAACTTATCTCCCAGTTTGTTGGTGGTCTATTGGCTCTGTGTATGGTATGTTTGTCCATACAGAAGTTTTTAAACTTGGCGAGATCCCATTGGTAAAGTGATTGTTGCACTTCCTGATCTACTGGAGGTTTGTTCAGGAAGTATTTGCCTACTCCAATCTCGTGGATAGTTCCACCTATCTTTTCTTTATCTTTACTATGAATAAGTATATGCATTGTATGAGCAAATCTTGTGAATGTGTCCCTGTTTCCATCTTCTCTGTTTCCCTTACCAATGGGGTCCTTCCTTGGTGCACATACTGGATCTGTCCATAGTAGCCAGTTTTTCTTTCTTTCTTTCTTTCTTTCTTTCTTTCTTTCTTTCTTTCTTTCTTTCTTTCTTTCTTTCTTTCTTTCTTTCTTTCTTTCTCTCTCTCTTTCTTTCTTCTTTCTTTTTTTTTGTCTTTCTCCCTTGTGTATTGTTTCCGAGGGGGGCAATGTCTCTGGATATTCTCCTCCATATGGCTCTTACAATCTTTCCACCCCTCTTCCACTTAGTTCCCTGAGTCATAGTGGGTGAGTTTTGAGTCTGCTTTGTTGTTGAGATATTAAGTATCTCTGGGTCTTTGTCCTGGGTTGTATTGGGTATCATTGGTGTCTCCATTGACTTTTCATGGGTTATCAGATTTGCTGTGGTGATTGGCCTCATGTTTGTCTCATCACTTTCTCATAGGTTTCATTTGTGCCTGTGTGAAGGCCAGGTGTGGTTTGTCTCCTGCCAGGATGTCAGCCATCAGCCAATGTCTTGTTGGTGGACTTGAGTTGTCACCAGCTATCTCACTGACTTCTGAAAAATACAGAGTCCCCATTAGAAAATGAGACCAATACAGGTTAAATGAGACAACATTGCTCTTTTGGCTAGCTCCTAATGGGTGTAGCCTCTCTGTAGCTCTTTGGTAGTGGAAATTTCCCCTAGGAGCCTAAGATTTTGATTCCCATAAGATTTTTGCCATGGATCCTAGTTCCAGTTAAGGCCTCCTTGTCACTAAGCAGATCTCTTACCCAATCAGCAAGCCATTGATTACCCTCCTTGGTCTAGTATCACTATTGCACAGATGAGCATTTCTTGACTTGCTGGTCTATTCCATACATCTGTGTGCTCAGCATTCTTGTGACAACTATCCATATTGGATATAAGTGGTCTCTGGTTTCTTCAAATATCATTGACCAATTTCCCCTGGAAGCTCATGCAACACTTTCCAGTGCTACACATACTACCATCTGGGAGCTGGTTACATTCTGGATCAGAAGGATCCCCTCGTGTTGTTTGATGACACTCTGTGATTTCTTTAGCAATAGGGTCTTACCTTAGGCCTGGGGCAGGTATTCAAGAGCTTTGACAGAAGTCTGCTATATTTTGGGGATCTCATGGGTCTCTTTGATCAACAGCTCACTGTGGGAAGGAATCAATAAATATGACAAGGAGATGCAGGCCTGAGCAATTATTCTTGAAGTTAAGATACCTCATATTCTAATAGAGTGGGTCTATTTTCATTTTTTACAAGCATTTATCCAATTTTTCCAGCACCATTTGTTCAAGATGCCAGCAAACATTGTTGGCACCTTTTTCAAAAATCAATTAATGATAGTTACTCTAGTGGTGCCCTCAATTCCTCAGGAACTTACTGTATAAAAGCAGGGGTTTTATGGTATCAATTCATTATTAGTTTAGTTTACTATACAAGTATCCTCCACCCTCCAAGCCCCCCCAATTCTTTCCATTCCCTTTTACAGTCTCTCCATTCAATGAGAGATTTTCTTAATGTTCTGGTTTAACATGGTTATGAACCACATCTGAGGGAGAATATGCTTAGCTCTCTGCTCATGTGTGTGGCCACTAAAAATGATCTGCTCCAAGTCTGTCCATTTTTCTTCAAATTTCATTATGTGATTTTTCCTTTCAGCTGCATAGAATTACATAGTGTATATGTACCACAACTTTGATATCCATTCATTCAGTGATGGACATTTGGGTTGATTCCAATTCTTTCCTATTATGAATTGAGCTGCTATAGATATAGTTGAGCAAATGTATCTGTGCTTCAGCAAGGAAACTAGGGAGTAGATGCCCAGTAGAGGGATAGCAGGGTTTGCTGGTAGCTTTATATCCATTCTGTTCAGGAGCCTCCACACTGCTTTCCATAGTGGTAGTACTAGTTTGCATTCCCACCACCAGTGAATAAGGGTCTCTTTTTCCCCACACCCTTGCCAACATCTATTGTTGGTAGATTTTTTAATGATTGCCATTCTGACTAGAGTAAGGTGGAATCTCACTGTTGTTTTGATTTACATTTCTCTGATGATTAATGACATTGAACTTTTTCTCAAATGGGAGTTGGCCTTTAGTATTT
>PVHP010025547.1:0-25305 GCA_004024765.1 Zapus hudsonius | reverse complement strand
GAATTGAATCTCCAAGAGACTTGTGTTATTGGTTAAGAATCATTGAGCTTGGAGTTAGAGATTGATGGTGCCCTGTTTGTCTTAAATCTTGTATTGTATTGGTCAATCTGTTTTTGCTGTGCCTCATGTTTTGCATTGTGAATGTTCTGTGCCATTATGGGTTTATTTTTGGTATTATGGCTTAGTTGAAAGCTGTGGGAACTTAAGAGTTGAGCTGAACATATTGTGTTTATATCTTGAATGATTATTAGTTTGTGGGGGCCAGGAGCGGACTATCATGGTTTGATCCAGGTGTCCCCCACAAACAATTGAATGTGTTCTGATAGATCGATCCTCAGCTGATGGCAGTTTGGGTTTTACAACCTTGATGAAGCTGTGTTGTTGGGGGCGGGCTAATGGGGCTATAAGCCAGCTTCCCCTAGCCAGAGTTTGGCACACCTTCCTGCCGCTGTTTGCAGTGCTGTGGCAGAGGTGATGTCCAGCCCTCTGCTCATGCCATCGTTTTCCCTGCCAGAATGGAGTCTCCCCTCGAGTCCGTAAGCCAAATAAACCCATTCCTCTACAAGCCACTTTTGTTTGGGTTCTTTCTGCGCAGCAACTAGAAAGCTGACCGCAACACATTGTGACCTTATGATCTGGTAAAATTTGAAAGAAATATTTTGTTCTATAAAGTTCCACTTAACTGGCCTGTTGCGAACTGGGACAATAATAAGCCTTATAATGATGCCACTTAAACCTTGAGTGGTCCCATTTTGGACCTGGGCCTTTATGAATTTGAAACACCTGCTTATCACCTATAAGAATAACTTGTATTTCATCGTCTCCACTGCCTAGTTCCTGCCCTTCATCTTGCCATGGCCAGTCTTGGGTCCCCACTCTTATGTGGGGAGGCTCTCTAAAGATGGTCAGAAGATTCTGATGGCCAGATTTCATAGACAACATGTAGTAGAGGGTACAAAGTTTTAAAAGGCCAACCACAGTGAGTTCTCGCAAAGGTAGAAGAGCCGAAATGATCAAATATCGCTGGTGGGGATATAAAATGGTATGACTATTTTAAAAGCAGCTTTGCAATTTCTTAATAACAAGGCATATGAATGCTAAATTCTCCAGCCATTTTCTTCCTAGGTTTGTACCTAAGAAGAGAGAAAACATTGTCTCAGCCAGTTTGGACTCCTATAGTGAAGTATTATAGACTGGATGGCTTAAACAACAACAAAAGTATCTCACTGTTCTGGAAACTAGTAAATCCAAGATGGCCATGCCAAAAAAAATTCAGTGACTGATGGGGGCTTACCTACTTATTTATGGATGACCATTTCTTCACAGTATAGAGACAAAAAGCTCTCTGAGTACGTTTCATAAGAATGGAGATGCCTGCATAGTGAGAGTTGCCTGCAGTATTTCAGTAATGTTTCAACATTTACTTAAATGTGCATGTGTGTTCACAGAGAGCGAAAACGACTAACCCAAGAGTAGAGGTGTCTATGAAGAAGAAACCCTGAACAGAATGTAGAAGTGGGAGTCAGTGGCCACACTCTGGTCCTGGAGCTGTCATTGTTGAGTTATGACTCGGAGAAAGTGTGCTTCCTCTTTGAGCTCATTATCTTTCATTCTTTGGAGGTACAGTGAGGTTCTGGGGGTCAAACCCAGAGTCTAATGCATGCTGGGCAAGTGCTCTATCTGAGTTAATTTTCTCTTCTCTTTCTTTCTTTTTCTTCCTTCCTTCCTTCCTTTCTGTCTTTCTTTTTAAGGCAGGCATCGTCTTTCTATGTAGCCCCAACCTGGCCTGGAACTTGAGATACTCTTACCTGTCTCAGGTGTGCCGGAATTAACAGGGTGAATCCCCACAGCTGGTTCCCAAGCTCGCTCTCTTTACCAGCTCACTCAGTTCTCTCATCTTCACATATCCATATAAAGGAAGGAGACAGTGTCTTTAGCTCCCTAGCTTCAGTTACAGTACGCATGGCAAGGTATACCATGGATACCAAAACCCAGGGGAAGCTCCAGTCCTTTTAGTAAAAGGACTTAATATATGCAGGGAACCTACACTCAGCTTCTCCCTCTCTCCGGCATGTGCCATCTTGCCTGGCTGTCTCATATAGTCTGAATCATCCCTAGATTACTTCGAATCCCTAGCTAATGTGGATCCTGCCTAAGGAGTTGATATAGTATATTGCTTAGGGAATGGTGACAAGGAAGGAAGTCTCGACATGTTCAGTACTTATGTGGTTTTTAAAAATTATCCATGCTCCATGGTTGATCCAATCCATACATGCAAAATGCAGATATGGAGATGGGTTTGGCCTGTGTATTTTTGGGCGGAGGAGCTCCGTTGTGATTTTCTGCCTTGCTGTTCAGTGGGCAGAATTTGGTCAGCATTTGCTCCACCTCTTAAGGATGGGGTGAATGCAGTGAGCAGTTGAGAGTCACAGATAAACACATAGCTAAGCAAGCAGGACTTCCAGAGGACGAGGAGGAACAGAGGCACCAAGGAAGAAATAGACAACCTTTCAAACACAGAAAGTATTTTATCCAGGAAATGATACTTAAGTAGCCCTGAAAGGCTGGCAGCTGCTTTTCTGGGGGTCACTAGGAAGACGTGAAGATGGGGAAGGCATGAGAAAGAGGGAAGGGGACAGGGGAAAAGCATGGGCTAAATCACGAGTATCTTTAGATGACATTGTGGCATTTAGATGTTATTGGCACTGTGGGACTATCTCGGGTCTTATTAGGCTAATTAATGGTTTTTTAAGTACCATAAGCTCATACCCTGGCTCTTAGCAGAGGAATTACAATCAGGTTGCCATCTTTAACAAGTTGAGTATTCGGATATGAAACTGGTAAGTGACTTGGCCAATGACGGAAGCAATGAGTCGGAAGGAAATGAATGGGTTTTCAGGATACAAAAGCCCAGATCACGAAACACCAGTGCGTTTGATTTTAAAATAGAAGGCCACATGAGGGCGTAAGACTTCACGTTTTTAAGAAAAAAAAAAACTGGGTCTTGGCACTGCAAGAATCTAATTGCAAGAAAGTCTAAGGGAAAAAGCTGTTACTACTTAATGTTTGTGTCTGCTCTCTATTAAAACTGTAAATATGCATATCCACATTACTTTTTAAAAATATTTTATTTATTCATTTTCAAGGAGAGAGAGAGAGAGAGAGAGAGAGAGAGAGAGAGAGAGAGAGAGAGGAGAGCACACCAGGCCACCACCTTGTGGGTCTGGCTTATGTGGGTCCTGGGGAATTGAACCCAGGGCCTCAGGCACTGGAGGCAAATGCCTCTCCAGCCCTCCACATTACTTTTCACGGATGTGAATATTGTTTTCCAAACTCCGTATCTGGTTTAAAAAATACTCCATTCTTTCTTGCAATTAGCTTCAGGTCCAATATGGAAGGACAGATGAACTGAACAATGAAACTTCCAGACCTTCCTTTTCTTGATACCCCAGCCTGGGGAGCTACTCCTGCCCATAGGTGGCTCGTTTGTTCCTTTTTTCATCCACGTAACAAACATTTCTTCAGCTTTTACTGTGTGCTAAGCAAGTTGCTAGGTCTTGAAACATGTGTCTATTCATAGAAGACATGGGTCTGTCATGTCCACAAGGAACCAAAAGAGCAAACAGACAAACAATAAAATGTGGGCAGTGTCCTGAGGCAACATCTCAATGTGGAGGGAGCATTGGAAAGGGCCCACGTCACCCTGTCGTGGTGGCGTGTCCCTGAGTTGCTGATGCCCGTGTGAGAAGAGCAGAGGCCCGGGGCTGTTGGTCCCGCCTGAGCCTTTGGCTTCGAGCTTTAGGAAAAGGCCCTTCACCTCCAGGATCTCAGCTCGCCATGCAATTCAAGCTGTCGTCCCCAGCAATCTTTCCGTTCCTTAATTTAGCATGGGGTCCGCAAGACTTGTCCATGTTGAAGCACGGATTAGAATGCCTACTTTTCAGTGCTGAATTCATGCCCTGTATCCAGCGACTGCGACTGCCCAGTGGGGACTGGAAGCTGTGGCCAGGCACACCTGCCGCTCCATCCAGCCCAGCCTGACCGCAGCCTTGCTGCTCATCCCAGTCACCGCGTGTGTGCTGGCGCCCGCATTCCTGCTCCACTCCTAATGCTGTAAGAAAATAACGTGGGCAAGGAAGCTCCTAAATCACAAATGTATTTTTCACAGTTCTGGAGGCTTGAATGACCAAGAACAAAACACTAGCAAATTTGGTGAGGGCTTGAATTCTGGCTCTTAGGTGACTTTGTTTTAAGTATTTTTATTTTGTGTGTGTGTGTGTGTGTGTGTGTGTGTGTGTGTGTGTGTGAGAGAGAGAGAGAGAGAGAGAGAGAGAGAGAGAGAGAGAGAATGAATGAATGAATGAATGAATTGAATGAATGACTACGGGCATCCCACTCTCTTCCCACTGCAAAAAAACTCAAAATACATGCACCATTTTGTGTGTCTGGAAGGAATTGAAACTGGTGGCAGGCTTTGCAAGCAGTGCCTTTAATCACAGAGCCATCTCCCCAGCCCCAAACAAAGCAACTCTAGGCTGCCCTCTTACCGTACCCTCATGGGGCCAAAGCGACCAATGAGCTCTCTTGGGGTCTTTTTAAATTTAAAAATTATATTTTTAAAAAATATTTTATTTATTCATAAGCGAGAAAGAGAATATGGGTGCATCAGGGCGGCCTCTTGCCATCGCAAACCACCTCCAGAAATACATGCCACACTGTGCATCGGGCTTTATGTGGTGATGGGAAAACCGAACCTAGGCCTGAGTCTGGGCAAGGAAGTGCCTGTTAACTGATGAGCCATCTCCCCATTCTAGGGTCTTTTGTTTGTGTGTTCGTTTTGGCTTTGTTTTTTCAAGGTAGGGTCTCGCTCCAGCGCAGGCTGACTTGGAATTCGCTCTGTGGTCTCAGGCTCACGGTGATCCTCCTACCTCTGCCTCCCAAGGGCTGTGATTAAAGGCGTGGGCCACCATGGCCAGCTTGGAGTCCTTTTTTATAAGGGCTACTAATCCCATTCCTGAGAGGTCAAGCTCATGGATTACCTCTATTACTTCACACTGTTGCCTTGAGGGTTGGCATTCCAACATGTAAATTACCAGAGACTTACTCAGATCATAACACCCATGAACTAGCCCTTGGTTCTTTTGTTTGTTGGTACAAGAAGCTTATTTCTTTCCCTCCCGGATAAGAACAAATTCCATCATCCCCGTATCCTAAATAGGGCAGACGGAGAGAACAAAAGGCATGTAGCTTCCTGCCCCTTCTTTAACCAATAACAGCCAAATGAGAGGCCAGGAGTGAACTGTGTGTGCAGTCTGGCTGTTTGGAACTGAATACTCCATCCACTGAGTGTGTCAGGGAACCGAAAATCAAGTATGAAAAATGTGTTCTCAATTACTACCGTGTAAAATTGCTCAGTAACGTGGTTGTAGGGAATTCGATTTCTGGAAGGAGGAAAATCAAAACCAGTTTGTTCGAATAGAATTTTATGCCTCAGTCCTGGCCGACTTGAGGCAGGCAGGTGACCACTGGCTCTCAGCATCACTGCTGGAGAGCAGACGAGGAAGATACTGAAGTGGAGGGTCTTTGCCAAACCTACTGACAACAAAATAACATGGTTTCATTTTCAAAGGGCCTCATTCTCCCAGAGGTTCACGGCACCTAAATCCCTACTCCGCTTGAGAACATTCTGGAAGTATAGAATGAAAACCAGACATGGGGTCTGGGACCAGTTCACTGCTGGACCAAAGAATTTCCCACTAAGAATAAAGGGTACCATTGATTCATGGCTCCACTTTTCCCCTAATTGAAATAAACTGTTAGCGTGGACTTTTATATTAACACTCGCAGCACATAAAGTGTCAAATCGATCCGGTAGCTTGAAGAAAACAGATGGCCAGCCTTTGTCCTCTTGTCTTCAGGCCTGAGTTTGTGCATAAGCCCTAGGAACGGCGTGGTGGTTAGGGGTGTGCAGGCTAAAATCACACTGTCTGCTTCAAAGCCCCCTTCTGCTTCTCCTACGTGTACAGCTCTGAGTCAGCCAGTGAAAGATGGAAAGAATAAAAGACTCTCTAGCATAAGGTTTTATGGCAATTGAAGGACAAATATAAAGGTCCTGGCTTGACGGCATGGTGGCGGGAATGTTAAATCACTTTAGGATTGGAACTCTTCACTGGCCTAGAATCGCTAAGAGGATGCTCTACGAAAGGAGGGTTAGGGTTAGCCGTCGCGTGATGTCGGAGATGTCATTTTTTTCTCCCAAAGCTGAGCCTGATTCCCTGACGATGAACGAGGCATAAGCTTCTTTCCACAGACACAGGTTACTGAACATCGAATTTTCCAAAGTAAAGCTAACTACAGTTTGGGCCCACCTGGGAGGCAGTAAATATGCCCTCGGCTTGGTGGCATTACTCACTGTCCCGCAGGAATACTGGGGGACAGGGCCCGGGGCCCTCAGTCCATAAGCTTCGCGGTGTTCTTGTCCGGTTGAGCTGCAGTGTCTGCCTCCCTTGGCAATCCATCCAATCATTGCTTTCCAAGCTTGCTCATTCCAGGCAGGCAGCAAGGGTCGGGGTCATCAGAACTGTAACCAGGCCCAGTGCCACTGCCTGTCACTGTCCTCACAGCATCCACAACTCTCCACGTCCAACATAGCCACTCTTCTCTCTCTCTTTCTACAAAGAGAAGCGCCAAATCCCCCGTAGGCTCTGTAGAACAAAGACCAGAAGGTTATTCTGCCCATGTCACCTGCGCAGGGTCAAGACAAATGTTACAATGTCTTCGAATGAGGTTCTGGCCTGGCCTTTTCTTACAGAGCAGTGAGGACACCCCCAGACATTACGTCAGCCCCAGGACAGGACCACAGTGTAGAAAATGGCACAGTTCCCTTTCAGCAGCAGGACCTTCTCCTCTGTGTCTACACTTTGTTTCTTTGTTTGTTTGAGGTAGGGTCTCCCTGTAGCCCAGGCTGACCTGGAATTCACTCTGTAGTCCTAGGCTGGCCTTGAACTTGCAGTGATCCTCCTACCTCTGCTTCCCAAGTGCTGGGATTAAAGGCTGGGCACCAAGCCCCGCTGTCTACATTTTTACAGGACAATTGTGAGAACATGGTCTCATCAGCAACACCTGGGCTGCCTGGCTGATGGGTCGCAGACCCTCTGCCATGGTGAAAGTGAGACCAGTTTGGGCCCGAGACCCAGGCAGCAGAGTGATCGCCTCCCCCACACCTCTGACAACCACACAGCAACATGGATGTGGAGGAAGCCATCATTGAGCAGGAAGCTGAGGGAGGTGTCTTTTCTCTGGTGGGATCTTCTGCAATTGGAGGGCACAGGGGAACCTCTACAATACTCAGGGTGTGTGTGTGTGTGCTTGCATGTTTGTGTATGTGTGCAAATGGATATGCAGGTACACGTGTGTATGCGTGTATAAGCCAGGACCTGGTGTCTAGTGTCTTCCTAGATTGCTCTCCACCTTGTCTGTTGAGACAGTCTCTCCCTTCCGCCTAGAAGGCACCAATTCACTGAGTCTAGCCAGCCTGCCCCAGAGGTCTTGCTCTCTGTCTCCTGAGCGCTGGGGTTATAGACAGGCCACTAAGCTCCCAGCATTCCCACGGGTGCTGGGGGCTAGAACTTGCCTGCACAGCAAGTGCTTCATCCACGGAGCCGTCTCCCAGCCTGACGCAAGCTTCTTAAACGCGCTGTGCAGCTGCTTCGCCTGGGCCTTTTCTGACGCTCGAGCTTTCCTCCGTGTGCTTAGCTTAGTGCTCCTCTCGTTGGCCATACCAGTCACTGTGCGTCCTCCTACAGCGGCAGCTGGGCACAAACGCAGAACCCGGAGCCCTACCCTTGCCCGGCGGAATTAAAACCTGCTTTCTGACAACAGCCTCACGGCACGTGATTATAAAGTTCAAAAGACACAGTCTGCCAGTAGGGCCTCTTGAACTAGCCAAGAACCATCATCTCTCCACAGTTGAGTCCGTATGAGACCAGCACACTTATAAAACAAGAAACATCAGCTACAAGAAAAATTAATTTATAAATAAATTAAATAGGAACTATTTTACCATTTGAGTCAATAAATATAAAATTGCTTTTCGGTGAACATCATTGGAATAAAAATTTTTTTAAATATTTTATTTATTCATTTTCAAGGAGAGAGAGAGAGAGAGAGAGAGAGAGAGAGAGAGAGAGCGAGCACATCAGGGCCACCACCTTGTGGGTCTGGCTTATGTGGGACCTGGGGAATTGAACCCGGGGCCTTAGGCACTGGAGGCAAGTGCCTAAACTGCTGAGCCATCTCTCCAGCCCAGAATAAAATATTTTTTAAAGATCTGTTAAAACTATACTGGCACACTGAAAATGCGCATTTTGGGAATTACTAACAAGAACCACTATTATAACTTTTACTGTGCTGAAGTTATTCCTGATTTATGAGCCAGGCCATGTCTACGCTTCTATGTATACCCTCAGCAAATGGAGTATGTGCTGATGTTTACAGTTTTTCAAATGACTACTATATTCTTTTTATTAGCTAAGTTGCATTGATAGTAATAGTCGCAGAGGATTATTATAAATAGTGGAACTATTTCTGTGTTGTTTGAATAGCACTCAAGCAAAGAAAGCATGCAATCTCAAAGAGATCCATTGAAGGAGAAATAGAAAACCATGGTTTCAAAGGAAACAAAGTAAAGCAAGTTTGCTGTATTTCCAGGTCATCTTGAACTTTTCATAAAGCATCAAGTTCAACGAAATTTACCTTGTAAATGTAAATGTCGCTTATCTTTGGATAAAAGCAATGGAGCCCAGACCCTATACTTTTGACTTCACCTGGAAAACTAGCCTGAAAATACAAATACCAGGGACCCATATGGAGTTCTAATGCATCCGACCCAAACATCCAACGTGTCATTTGGAATTTGACAACATCCAAACGGACCTCTGCCCTGCTCAGTAAGACATGCTTCCTGATCACACTCAGATTTCACCCCGATGTCAAAGTGCTGTCCAAGCTGCTAAGAGCTTGCCCTCAGCATCGGTGCATGTCTTGGCAGCCCCCGGGCAGTTCTGCTGCAGAGAACCACACTCTGCACAGTCAACGAGGGCTCGTGGAGGTTCTTCGTGAGCCAACAGAAAAGGCGAGGAGGCGCTCACTCTTCTACTCTATGTAAAGGCTTCCTATCTTTTTTTTTTTTTTAAATATTTTATTTATTCATTTTCAAGGAGAGAGAGAGAGAGAGAGAGAGAGAGAGAGAGAGAGAGAGAGAGCGAGCACCAGGGCCACCACCTTGTGGGTCTGGCTTATGTGGGTCCTGGGGAATTGAACCCAGGGCCTTAGGCACTGGAGGCAAATGCCTTAACCGCTGAGCCATCTCTCCAGCCCAAGGCTTCCTATCTTTGAGACAACTTTCCCCATCGATTTTAGGAAAGTGCCTTTCTTCCTTCGTTTGCATTATTCCAACTCTCCTGGTATTGCTTAGAATATCATATAATAACAGACATTTTTATGGCCTTTTTCCTTTCCTTGTAGCATCCCAAGTTTGGGGGTGAATTTCCTGTATCTCAGGAAAAGTGAACCTTATTCAAGGAATTTATAAGATGTGAAATCACAAACAAAAATGAAAGTATGTCAAATACTTTATGTAACTCATCAGTGAAGAAGGCAATAAGATGTGACTAGCGATTCAAAGATGAATTCAAACAATGGCTCATGCTTGCTGCTAAGGACTGTGGAGAAGAAGTTACAAATAGATGCCCAGCTGGGTCACGGGAGAGTGACGAGGTAAACCTCACCAGAAATGCATTTCTTTACCTTATTCTTTCCATTTTGATATTTGAACACTTGTCCATAATGAGTTACCTTTAGTGGGCAAACAATGAGTTGTTATCCCCAATTCCCTGCTGCCCTCCCCTCCCCAATCAGCTGGATATCCTCCTCTATGGGCCTGTCTGGATCAGTCCTTGTGGCAGGGGACCATGGATAGCCTAGTACTCAGCCAGGTTCTCCTGGCCCTAGTATGTTGTTACTGAGAGGTGCCATGCCTCTGGATCGTCTCCCCCACCACGGCTCTCACAACCTTTCCGCCCCCTCTTCCGCTCAGTTCCCTGAGTCGTGGTGGGTGAGGATTAAGGCTGCTTTAAGGTTGTGAGCTTAGGGGTCTTTGTGTCGATGATCGTTGGTTTCTGTCTCACTGGCTTATCCTGTGTGGATTGAATGGCTGTGGCTGTGGGCCCCTTGTTCATCCCGTCATTCTCTGCGGGGTTCCATATGGAGCCTCCACGATATGACTGTGGTGGCTCCTCTCTTGCCAGGATCTCAGCTATCAACATGGTCAGTTGGTAGGGTTAGATGGGCCCCAGCTCTCTCGCTGCATCCTGAAAAATACAACATAATTTCTTTCTACTAGTCTGCATAGAGTTTACGGTTATCCTGGTTAAAGACCACATATGAGGGAGAATATGCGGCGTTCGATTCTCTGTTCTTTTGAGTGTTCGCTTAGTAAGATCTGCTCGAAGTCAGACCATTTTTTCCTAAATTTTGATGTCATTTTTCCTTTCAGCTGAGTAAAATTCCATCGTGTAAATATACCACAGTTTCACTATTCATTCCTCCATGGATGGGCATTTAGGTTGATTCCAATTCTTGGCTATTATGAATTGAGCTGCTATAAATATAGTTGTACAAAATTTTCTGCGTCAAGATGTGACATCTTGTGGATAGATGCCTAGTAGAGGGATAGCTGGGTCCATTGGTAGTTCTATGTCCATTCTGTCTAGAAGTCTCCACACTGCTTTCCATAGCGGTTGAACAAGTTTGCAATCCCACCAGCAGTGAATGAGGGTTCCTTTTTCCCGCATCCTCGCCAACAACGATTGTTGTTGGTTTTCTTTCTGATTGCCATTCTGACTGGGGAAAGGTGGTATCTCATTGTGGTTTTGATTTTCATTTTCCTGATGCTTAAGGATGCTGAGCACTTTCTCAGGTGAGAAAAGGCCATTTGTGTTTCCTCCTCTGTGAATTCTCTGTTGAGATCAGTGCCCCATTTTGTGAGGGGGCAGTTTGCTTTTTTGTTATTAATTTTTTGAGTTCTCTGTAGGTTCTGGAAATCCTAAACAAAGTCCTAGCAAACCGAATACACACCCACATCAAGTCTATAAATCACCCTGACCAAGTCAGCTTCATCCCAGTGATGCAGGGATGTTTCAAAATACGCAAGTCGATAAATATAATTCACCACATTAACAAACTCAATTGTAAAAACCACATGGTCATCTCAATTGATGCAGAGAAGGCTTTTGACAAAATTCAACACCACTTCATATTCAAAACCCTGGAAAGAATAGGCATAGATGGCCTATACCTCAACATGATAAAATCAATATACAGATCTCCTAAAGCACAAATCATCCTCAATGGAGAACGACTCAAGGAGTTCCCGCTTAACTCAGGAACAAGACAGGGGTGTCCACTCTCACCACTGCTCTTTAACATAGTGCTTGAAGTTCTAGCCCAAGCGATAAGACAGGAGAACAGCATAAAAGGGATACAAATTGGAAAGGAAGAAGTCAAACTATCCCTCTTTGCAGATGACATGATCTTATACATATCAGATCCAAAGAACAGTATCAGCAAACTCCTGAAAGTGATCAATTCCTTCAGAAGAGTGGCAGGTTACAAAATTAATACACAAAAATCAGTAGCCTTTCTATATACAGAAGACAAACAATCGGAAAAAGACATCAGAGAAACTGTCCCATTCTCTATATCCTCAAATAAAATCAAATACCTGGGAATATCACTAACCAAGGTAGTGAAAGACTTATATAAGGAAAATATTGAAACACTCAAGAGGGAAATAGAAGAGGATGTGACAAGATGGAAAGATATTCCATGCTCATGGATAGGGAGAATCAATATAGTAAAAATGGCAATCCTGCCAAAAGCAATCTACAGATTTAACGCAATGCCAATAAAAATCCCAACCTCCTTCTTCACAGACATAGATAAAATAATCTCCAAATTTATTTGGAAGGGTAAGAGACCTCGAATAGCTAAAACTATTCTGAGTAAAAAAAATTACGCAGGAGGTATCATCATACCTGACTTTAAAACATACTACAAAGCCATAGTAACGAAAACAGCATAGTATTGGCAGAAAAACAGACAGTCTGACCAATGGAATAGAATTGAAGACCCAGCCTTTAATGCAAGTAACTTCAGCTTCTTAGTCTTCGACAAGGGTGCCAACAATGTAAGCTGGGTCAAAGAGAGCATCTTCAACAAATGGTGCTGGACAAATTGGATAAACACGTGTAAAAAAATGAAAATAGACCCACTGCTTTCACCATGCACACAGATCAACTCCAAATGGATCAGAGACCTCAATATTAACCATACAACCCTATACACCCTGGAAGAAAAAATAGGAGGAACCCTACATGAGATAGGAATAGGGAATAAGTTCCTGAGCAAATCTCCAGTAGCCCAGGAAGTGCAACAGTCACTTAACCAATGGGACTTGATCAGACTCAAAAGCTTCTGTACAGACAAAAACATCGTTCTCAGAGTCAATAGACCCCCTTCAAACTGGGAGATGATTTTCGCCAGCTACAACTCAGACAGAGGCCTAATTTCCAATTGCTCTTTATTCTATCCCCGTCTCTCCCTTCTGACACCCTTCTTTCCCGTTAATCACCATCATGCTTTTTTGACCCTTTGAGTTAAACTAGTGCCACCCGCATGATCATGGGTAAAGGGCTATTCCAGTCCTGATGAAACTGAATCCCTGTCCCAACAAGCATTCGGTACCAATAGCTACTCTGGGAGGCTTGGGGTTCAGGTTTCTTTCCCTCATTCTCGTTGAAGTAGCGACAGGCTCAGTCTTGTGTAGGAAAACACGGCTGCTATGAGTTCATGAGTATAACAGCCATGCCATCCCAGTGTTCCAAAGCCCTCCTTCATCTCCTCCTGCTCTTACATCTTTCGTCTCCTCTTCTGCAAAGTTCTCTGGGCCTTAGAAAGAGTGGCTGAGATGTCCTGATTGAGGCTGAGCACACAGCAATCACTTGCTGTCAGCAACTTCTGAGTTTCTTAAGAATTATCTACACTATTGTCAGTTTTCTACAATTTAGAAACGTCTTTATGAAGTTCAAAAACAGTCAAAGGAGGAGAAAACCTGGAAAAGTTAGACCTCTAATTGTTTTTTCACTAGTCTTTCAGTCGTTCCGTATAGCTTAGCTCCTACAATCAATATTAGTTAACTAATTAATTAATGGAAATTTTATTTCCCCTCCAAGTGAATACTTTCGAGGTGAAAACGTGACTCAGTTTCTTGGGCCAGAGGAGTGGAAGTCCCAGATGGTGGACAGGACCTAGATGCCTGAGAAGTGAGTCCAGGTGGTGGAACAGGTTCTGCCGAGGGGTCTGCGGAAAAGTGGACCCAGAGTTCATGAGATCCCTGCTTCTGGACTTCTGACTGAACAAGCTTCCTGACGAACTAAGACCCTTTCCTTAACTAAGAAGCTGTGGGCACCCTGGTAGGAGCTCACTCTCCATCCTCCCTGAAGGCTGAGGCTGGTGGGAACTCCGCTGGGCTCTGGTGTCAGAAATGTCCTTCAGGTCTTCTCCTTAAACGCCATGTGTCCTCGGGCAAGTTATATTTCACTTCCAAACTGTAGTTGTCGGTTCTGATAATAAAGGATAGTATCCAGCTCATAATGCTTTTGGGAAGATTAGAAGACGTGGTACAAAGGTAACAAAACTGTATGATTTTCTTTAACCTTTTTCATATTTATTGCCAATAATTAGATACATTGTATGAGCAAGTCTTGATGGTACCCCCACTTCCCTCCTCCCTGACCCCAACCACGGAGGGCCCTCCTCAGTGGGCTTGCTGGACCAGTCCTGGGGATAAGGGGTTATGGATTGTATGAGAGGTAGCCAGCGTGTGTGTGTGTGTGTGTGTGTGTGTGTGTGTGTGTGTGTGTGTGTGCTTGCGCACGTGCATGCGTGCATGTGTTGTTGTTGTTGTTGCTGCTGAGGGGCACAGTGACTCCGGACATTCTCTCCCACCATGGCTCTCACCATCTTTCCACCCCCTCTTCCACTCAGATCCCTGAGTCATGGCGGGTGAGTTTTAGGTCTTCTTTACCGTTGAGGTCTTAAGAGTCTCTGGATTTCTAGTTTAGATTGGGTTTAATCTTTATAAAACATTGTACAGACTTCCTTTGTCATCCTCAGTGAGGCCAACACCAGGTGCAGGTTTAATGTCTTCTTTTCCCTCTGCTTTTGCCTCTAAGTATTTTCAAGTTTGACCTTGGGTGGATAGTTCTCTTTTTCTTTTTCTTTTGTGTGTTGCGTATGATGTATGTGTGTTTGGATAGCCGTGGGCACACTTACATGCAGGTGCACCTGTGTGGAGAAGCCAGAGGCTGAAAGCAGGCGTCTTCCTTTCTCACTCTACTTTATCTGCTGATGCAAAGTTCCTCACCTAGCCCCACAGTCACCAGTCCAGCGAGTCTAGCCAGCCTGACCTCAGATCCAATCCCAGAGCACTTGGCTTTCCCCATAACATGCCTCCATTGCACCAGTTGGGGCGCTTCTCCGGGCTGGCGAGCCATCAGCTTGCAGGGCCCACTGCTGGTTACCACCACTGATGACTTTTCTCAACCAGTGGGCTGCAGAGTTCTTTCCAGCCTCCTGACAGCTAATGAGCAGGCTTCCAGCTCAGTTCCAGATTGATTTCTCAGTGGCCTGCAGCTCCAGCATGTGGGGTCTTCATCAGTAGGGTCTTATACTCTAGTTCTGGTGAGCAATTGCCTTGGCAATAGTCTATAATGTTTCGGGGCCTGTGTTTAATCCAGCAGTGCCCACGTAGAGCCAGATTCTCAAAGTGGTGGACACATGTATCTGGATATCTGAATTTCATATTCAGTGGCAGGAGCGCTCTCTCTCTCTCTCTCTCTCTCTCTCTCTCTCTCTCTCTCTCTCTCTCTCTCTCTCTCCTTGCAAATAAATAAAACCATGAAAAGTTTTTAAAAATTGAGTTGTTTTTTTCAGTACTGGAAATCGAACCAGAATTGAAATTAATTCCAAGTGTTTCATGGATTTAGATATTAAACTTACATCTCTAAATCTTTGAAAAGAAACAAGCAGATGAAAAATTTTTGTAACCGGGGAAAAGAATGTGGATTTTAGAAAAGGTGCGCACCCTGGGAATAAAAGACGTATTGAACTTTATTGATATTCAGAACTTCTTCTGTGAAGAGAATTTAAGGGAAAGTCAGAGTGGCTGCATAACCCAGACATGCACCCAGAATACATAATAGTCTTAAAACTCGATAGTAAAATATGTATTTATATGGAGAAAATATTTGGACAGACAAATATTTTTCTTTTTCCTTCTTATCATCAGGTAAGAAGGCCCCTGAAGAGGGTGGATAAATTCTCCCCATAATACACTTGGATCTGGTTTGTAATTCCCAATACCAAAAATCAGTCACTATCCACATTGAGCTGTTGAATGGAGAGAACTATGAAGTCTCCAAAACAAGACAGGCTCCTATCAAAGCACGTGATTACCCACCAAGGTAAAAGAGAAGAAAGACCCTATTGCTAAAAACACCTCACACTCACTCAGCTGGAACCTGAAAGTAAACCAGTTCCCAGATGGTTAGCCCTCAAAGTGCTGGGAAGCACTACATGAGCTGCTGGGGGAAATTGGCCAAAAATACTGGGAGGAAGCAGGGGACACTGCTATAGGACAGCAACCAGCATGACAAGATGTGCAGACCTGTGCAAGAATGGCACCCATATTAGGTGGGTAATCAAGGCTCTCTGATTGGCTAAGAGATCTCCTCAGTGGCAAGGAACCCATAGCTGGAACTGAGATCCAAGCCAAATTCCTATGGAGACCAAGAATCTGGACTCCGAGGAGAAGCTTTCACTAATCATGGCCTAAACAGAGGCTACACTCATTGTAATCTCACCAAATTAACATTGCTGATCCCATTTATCCTATTCTTTTTTAAAAATACATTTTATTTGTTTGCAAGGGAGAAAGAGAGAGAATGAATGAGAATGGGCACACCAGAGCTTCTAGCTGCTGCAAACGAGCTCCAGATGCATGTTCTACTTTGTGCATCTGGCTTTACATGGGGACTGGGGAATCAGACTCAGGTCATTAGGTTTTATAGACAAGCACCTTAACCACTGAGCAATCTCTCCATCCCCTATTCTTATCTCACTCTCCGCTGGAAAAATCTGTTTATTTTTCAGAAGGCAGTGAGGACCAAGAACAACCTAATTCTACCAACAAGACCAGAAATGATAGCTGACTCCCTGGCAGGAGATGAACCACCCATAGCACATCAGCTGGGGCCCAGGGGAACCCACAGAGGAAGTGGAGGGATGATCAGGCGTGCTACTGTCACAGCCAGCCTCACAACCTTAGTCAGGATGATTTATAGACAGATACTGAGGACACTCAAAACATTCCAAAGCAGAATTTCAGAAGCTGCTAAGAGGTAAACACTGCTAGCCTTAAACTCACCCACAATGGCTCAGGGAATTTTGTAGAAGAGGGGGCGGAAAGATTGTAAAAGCCATGGGGGGGGGGAGTACCATCGGCATTGCCCCCACCCAATGACTGACTGCTGCTTGCAGAGCTCATAGCCCCCAACCCCATGGCGCACACTAGCGATCCCACCGAGGAGGCCCTCAGTGGAGTGGGGGCAGGGAGGAGGGAAATGATGGTACCAACACATGACTTGTTCATACAAAGTTTCTACTTAAAAAATTACAAGAAATTGGTTTTTTAAGCCTGAATGAGTTACATCCTGTGTCAAAATAATAAGTAAAATGAAGCCTGATGATGGAGCTCAGTGTGGTAGATCACTTGCCTTGGGTATGAAAGGCCCTGGGTTCAAGCCCCAGTCCCACCAAAAAAAGGCACAAAATGGGGAGGGGAGTTTCCAATAATAAAATATAATGCAGTCTGCCTTTTAAAGCCCTTTCTGAGCTGCATTCTACTTATCTTAGGGCAATCTTTGAGAAAGCCACCATTACTTTCTTTACCCAACAATGTGGACTCAGTGTCCAAAAGTGTCCCCAGGGAGATCGAGGATGGACTATTGGAGGACATTCAGTCTAGATACTACACTCAGATGAAAACACTCTGAAGAAACATTCTTGTGTAATACAGCAGTTTTCACATTGCCTGATGGATAAGGCACCTGACTTCGAAATACAGCAACTTGAAGACATTACAGGTGTTGCATTAGCTATAATGACTCTGGGAAGTAAGGTGTTTACAGCCATTATACTACTCTGTTCCAACAATCGTCCTGTGGGGCAGATAATTGTAAGGATTTGAGATATGAGTAAATGGACCCGTGAAGTACCAGCAGGGTGTAGAGATTCCTGGACACTCCTTCCGGAGATTTGATTGTTACATGATGGGTGATCAGGCTGGCCGCTCTGATATTATCAGATGTGTGGGATGGGTCTACATCAACAGGACTCCACCTGGACTGTAATGGAATCCAGTTCTCTTAGTCAGCCTTGAACTCTAAAGAGGAGTATTGCTCAGGATTAAAGGCGTTTAAAAGGTACCAGGATATACATGTCAGGCAAATCTAAATCTCTCTCTGGTAACTCTTCAGTGTATTTCATGTATATACCAACACGTGACTCGTTCATACAAAGTTTCTACTTAATAAATAAGTTATTTATTAATTAATAAATACTTTAGTAAAGAGTTAATACTTTAGTCAAAAGCTTTGGTCTGAGGCAATAAGGTCTAGCCAGGCAGGTAGATCTGTATGTGTATATGTGTGTGTGAGTGTGTGTATTTTAATCTAAAAGGTATAAGAAAAGTAAAAATCATTAAGAAAAGTATTGCTAGCCAGGTGTGGTGGTGTACACCTTTAATCCCAGCCTTGGGAGACAGGAGGAGCTCCATGAGTTCAAGGCCACCCGGAGACCACATAGTGAATTCCAGGTCAGCCTGGACTAGAGTGAGACCCTACCCCCAAAAAACAAACAAATAAATAACTGCATTGTTAATAGAAAAAGGATCTATCCAATTCATTCAGGCATTGTGGGCACGGAGAAGAGCCACAATCTGTCAGCGGATGTTCAAGGTCTGGGGTTCCTCACTATCCTACCCAGGGCTCAGTTTGCCAAGCATTCTTAAAGAAATGGAGCCAGCTATGGACTCCAGTTTGGATACACTTCACAAGCCTGTGAATTTGGCTTTACACTTCAAGAAGACGAGTGTATTCAACAGGTTTGTGCTCTTAAAGTGATGGGCTTTGTGCATTAAAGGATATATTGAAATAATCATCATGAATATCCCTCTGGTTGCTAATAACTGATACTAGGCATTGATAACCATTTTGTCACCTATGTGTAAACATCCTAAGAACCCCAAACACCAGAGATTCTGTCAGCAAGTACCTAGACCCAAGTCCTAAGGCTGGAGAGAAGGGTTTTGTGGAAGTGGGTAGGTCCTGGTCCTAGTCTTCTGTGTTGCTACAAATACAGGAGCTGCAGGTTTTCACAAAGGTTATTATTAAGATCATAGCACAGACTTAAAGATAATGATGCTAACAATTGCTTGGCTCTGGTGAGGGGTCCTCTGGCTACAGGCTTCCCTTCCCCACACCCGGCTTTCTCAACACAGATACAGGAAACAAAATAAGATTCAATTACTAGAACAGGGTGTTTTCGGGAATGCATCTGAGCGAGTCCATAGGCCAAGATCACAGAACTGAGGAGGCACCAGAGGACTGGCAGGAATGACGGGCTAATAGTTTAGTCAAGAGCTTTGGTCTGAGGCAATAAGGTCTAGCCAGGCAGGTAGATCTTCAGGGTTGAGTCTATGGTTAGAGGTGTTGTTACCCCATTAGTGGGGAAGAGGGATAATGAGCCCAGAAATTCAAGCAAGGGTGGCTGCACAGGGATTACCTGCTAAGAGGCAATTAAATCTGGAGATTAATTGCTAAGTTTGGTTCATATTTTACAAGAATGAGTGTTGGTGCCCAACATATTGGATCATTTTATAATCCAAGCACTCAGGAGGCGTAAGCAGGAGAATTCTTGTGAGTTTGAGGTTACCTTGGCCACATAGTGAGTTCCAGGCCAGTTTGAGATAGCCTATAATATGAGACCCTATCTCAAAAAAAAAAGCAAAAGTAGAAGATGAATGTCTGTGCAAACAGGTATTGTGAAATAGACGTTTGTTTGGGGACTGACCTGTAAGGTACCATAAAGTCCGTCTTCACCCATCAGCCTAGCAGTAACCCAAGCATCCATGAGTCTCCTGAATTAAAAAAAAATGCAGGCTGGAAGATGGCTCAGCAGTCAAGGCACTTGCCTGAAAAGCAGAAGGACCCAAGTTTGATTCCCCAGGACCCAGGTAAAGCCAGATGCACAAGGTGGCTCATATGTCTGGAATTTGTTTGCAATGGCTGGAGGCCCTGTGCACCCATCCTCTCTCTCTATCTGCCTCTTTCTCTTTCACACTCTCTCAAATAAATAAATAAATAAATAAATAATAAATTGCATATACCTATTAATAAAAAGTTTTGAAAGTCTTCATTATATTAATTTATGTGTTGATAAGCAATGCACATGTATAATTTCCCTATAATATTATGTAATTGTTTGTTCAAGAATGGAAACACAAACAGAAGCTTAGGAGAAATACAGAATACACAAAAATTCTAATAAGAATGTTCTCATATCCTAGTTGATTTTCTGTGGCCCTTTGGGTTAAGTACATCGATTTTCAGAGACCTTTCCTTTAGAATATTAATGGCAAATTGCACTTGGGTTTTTGAACTACTCACTCCAGGTCTGGAGAGATGAGTTTTCTTTCTCCCATTCATTGGCCTGACAGCATCGGCCCTACAGAGATCTCTCGGGGTTTGCTGACTGTTCTGACCGCTGGCAGAGGGCACTAGCCCAAGATGGCAGTGCTGTCCTAGCACAGTCACTTCCTTGCTGTCTAAAGATTACCCAGCGCCAGCTACGGAGGTCAAAGGCCAAATGAAACATCGCCGGCTGCTGAATCCAGGTCTCCTGCTGGCACCTGGGTCTCAGGTTCAGAGACAGAATCGAGCTATTCCTTGGAGACCAGAGGCCTTAGCATCAGAGGACAAGCACAGCTGGACACAAAAATCCTCTGAAGTCATCCTGGAGGTGTCTCACAGGCCTGTGTATCATAGCACATCCCAGGTCCCTGGGCCTGTCAGCCTTGGAACCCAGCAGCATCTATCTACTGAAGCCCCAAATTTCTGGGGACTTCAGAAAGACATTTTGGTCTCCAGCTTCAATAATTTTTAAAAAATATTTTATTTATTCTCTTTCTCTATATTTCCATCATTGCAAACCTCTCCACCATAGGTGTTAGGGAAGGCTATTGAGTGATACATGTAAATACATGACTGATTTTTCCTGCTAAAAGATAGCTCAGCACTCATTAGCAATCAAATATAAAAGAGAATATTTTCCTCTAACTTGAAAATTTCAAAAGATAGGGCTAGAGAGATGACTAGCGATTAAGGCACTTCTTACTTGCAAAGCAGGAGAACCTGAGTTCGATTCCCCAGTGACCACATAAAGCCAGATGCACAAGGTGGCACGTGTCTGGAGTTCATATACAGTGGCTGGAGGCCCTGGCATGTCCATTCTCTCTTTCTCTTTCTGTCTGCCTCTCTCTCTCTCTTTCTCAAATAAATAAAATGTTTTAAAATATTTTTCAAAAGATCTCAGAAGCCTTCCCCCAAATAAAGTTCCAATTCAATAACTATTCTGATTTAGGAAAAATGACTTTCAACTATGTGATATCTGTTACATGAAGGTACTGATGACAGACTGAGGAGAACAACTCATGTTAGTCTTTTTTAAAAAATATTTTTCTTATTTATTCATTTTCAAGCAGAGAGAGAGAGAGAGAGAGAGAGAGAGAGAGACAGAGAGAGAGAACACCAGGGCCACCACCTTGTGGGTCTGGCTTACGTGGGTCCTGGGGAATTGAACCCGGGGCGTTAGACACTGGAGGCAAGTACCTTAACCGCTGAGCCATCTCTCCAGCCCTCATGTTAATTGTGACAGCACTGAGTTCCACTGGCAAACCCAAACAATCCCGCTTTGCCTCTTGCTGCACAGAACCTTCAAGAAAGGCTAACGAGTGCCCGATGCTGCCCAAGGTTCTTGCTCTCCTTTCTTTGTCAAAAAGAGGGAAAATGCTGAGTTATCTGATTAAAAAGGAGAGAGAGAGAGAGAGAGAGAGAGAGAGAGAGAGAGAGAGAGAGAGAGAGAGAGAGAGACCAAAAGCCATTTGCCTGGATGGAGCTTCTTTACTTACCAGCGCCAATCACAGTTGAGCTGCAAGATGGTTGTTCCTCCTGCAGCCTTTGGGATTCTTGCATCTGAGCTCCTGCATCCAATGCACGTTACCCAAGGACAGAGACTCTGATTTCCTTCTCTGAACAAGGAGATTTCAGAGGCTGCAATCAGATCCAAGAGAAGTCTGTACAAGAGCTGGATTGTATCCAAGGAGAATAAAGAAAACAAACAAACGGAGAAAAAGCAAAGAAAAAAGAGAAACCTCTTAATTCGGGAGGAAAACACAAAGCATCATTTTTATGATTGGAACTGCCTTTGTGTTTACCCACAGCAAAGGATTCCTTCTCCTCTAACTCCCAACGGCCACCTCTGGGTGCCCAGAAAAGTGCCAGGCGGAATCCCTCAGAAGATCTGGTTCCTCCTAGCCAAAGCTTGCTTAGAGGGCACCGTGATCCTTGCTCCAGCGTGTCTTCTTCTGTTACTTCCTAAGGAGTCATATTGGCAAGAAGAGAAACATGAAGGAATGCAGAGTCGGAGAGGAGCCTGGAGGGGGAGCAGGGGTGGAGTGCCCTTCTCTTGGAGGACCAGGAGAGTTCAGGCTGCCCTCAGACTTCAACTTGCCCCTCTTTCTGATGGCCTTTCCCTTCTTTGGTGTTAGAACGTAGAGCAATAAGCACTCTAGCACTGCAGCTCTGGCCCAGCCATGACTTTCTTGGTTGACCTTTTTTTATCCACTCCTAAGCTTCCCACTCACAGGCGTAAGTTCCCATGAGCTGTCTGGCTCAGCATGTCGGTTTCCTCTTCTCCACACCGACCCCTCCTTGCTTCTTTACCTCATTCGTGTATCAGCATCACTCCCAGCACCAAAGACTCTGGCTGAACCTTGAGAAAACACATCCCATCCACCCAGTTACCCAAGTACCGTGTCATCACTTCAAGATTTCATTCTTCCCACCCTTCTCTTACCATCCTGGCTTATAGCTTACTGCGCTATAGCACTACTTGGTGCACAGACAATATTTGAGTTGTGTGTGTGGTATGTGTGGGCACGTGCATGCCATAGGCATGTGTGTGAAGGTCAGAGAACAGCTTTTGGAGGTTGGTCCCTGCCTGCCACCCTGTTTGGGTTAGGGTGTGTGAGTGGTAAGCGTCCGGTCTCCTGTACCCACCACCCATCTTGTCATAGCCATGATAGGATTACAGATACAGGTTACCATATCTGGCTTTTTACATGGGTTCTGGGGATTCAGATTCTGGTACTCACATTTGTGTAGTAAGGGCTTTATCCACAAAGCCATCTCCATAGCCCCAATACTTAGTTTTAATTGAATGAAATGGATTCACTTACTGGGGTAAGGTGAATGACTTTCAGACTTTTTTGGTTTTGTATATGTGTGTGGTGTGCACATTCACGTGTGTGTGGACACGTGTGTGTGCACACGAACCTGGACTTCGCCAATTTGGTTAGTCTAGGTAGCTTGCTTGCCCCCAGAAGCCCATTCTACACCTCCTGAACTGGGATTACAGGTTGGCCACCACATCCACCTGGCATTGACATGGGTTCAGGGGCACAAATTCTGGTCCTCACACTTCTGCAGCAAACATCCAACCCTTTTTCAGATTCTTTAGAGTTGGAATGGAGAGAGAAAAACAAACAGGACTGCATAAGACATCTGAGAGGAAGGGTTAAGGGGGGGAGGGGCGTAACTCAAATTTCCTCGGGTCTTATTAGCTTGGAGTGTATAAAGCAATCACAGAAATGACCCACTGTCCTATTAACAGTTGTAGCCAAGCTGTGCCCATGGAATAAAGTACAATATCCTCAATTGTCTAAGAGTTCTGTGAGTGCTCACTGAATTTCGCTGCCCATCTTTTTAAAGTTTTATTTGTTTATTTATCTGAGAGAAAGCTACGGATGCCCCAAGGCCTCCAGCCTCTGCAAACTCCAGATGCATGTGCCAGAATTTGCAACTGGCCTTCCATGGGTACTGGGGAAATGAACTGGGGCCTGTAGACCTTGGCTGCAAGTGCTTTTAACCTCTGAGCTGTCTCCTCAGCCCCCTTGTGCTTCGTGAGTGAATCCTGTGCAGACGCTGGTTCTGAAAGGCTGAGGTGGACTCTCAGCTGCTGCCTTTCTAGTAGTTTCCCAACACCTTGGAAAGAGCAAGGACATGGGCAGCTTCATAGAGTAAAACTTCGCTGCTAGAAGTGATAGCACTGTTGATGCAGAAACCTCAGCCTCTGGGTTTTGCAGTTCCAGCTGTGGCATCAGTCTTTGGCCCAAATGGGCCAGAACTCTGTGCAGCTGGTACGTGAGTCATGAAACTTCTGAGGGCTGCAGAGAGCTTGTCAGAGAGAAGGCCTTGAGCATTTCAGGGTGGACCGTGGACAGATGTGAGGAGGACTTGAGATCCCACAAGGGTCTCCAGGGACGAGCACAGTGGGGAGCCGTTCCTACTTCTGGCTCCAGGGGGATGGAAATCAGATGCAACCTGTAGGTGGCGAGTGAGAGGCCATTCACTAGCCTAATGCCATCCTGAAGGAAGCCCTCAGCCATTTCGAGAACAATGCCAGGCAAGAAAGCCCATCAGTCTGGTCCCCTTCCCTGCCTGCTTTACCTTTGGACATCACAAAAGGGACTGGACCTCAACCTCCCACTTTACCCCACCAGTCAGTTCTTTAAAGGCCTCGGGGCAAATGGGAATTGGCTCATCCCGTTCCACGTCCACTCCATTCCCCAAGCACTGTCAGGAGCACTGACCCATCAGGGTCGGTGTAGAATCTGGAGCTCGTCTCAACACAGCCAGGGACCAGGCATGGCACTTGCAGCTGAGGAGGGGAAGGGGCTCCCTGCCTCGTCGTCTCAGGAAGGCTCTGAGGTCACACTTCAGGCTCGGCCTCCCAAAGCCCCTTGGCTTTTCCTTCCTATGCACAAAATTTCAGAAGTCGCTGTATTGGCGAATTTCCTTTGCTAACAGGAAAAAGTCACTGTTGTTGAATGCAAGGAACTGGCTTGACCTCGAGCCAGGGTTTCTTCCTGCAACTGTCAAGCCTGCTTCCAGCTGACAGGAGCCCTGCAAGTGCCTGTCGGTCTCTTTGGAACCAATAATCCGCAGCAGGAAGCAGGCCTCCGCTCGTCAGCCCACAGCGAACAATTGCTTCAAAACAGCTTTTTCCCTATTGTGCTAAGTATTCATGACAAAATAAACTAGTCAGTCAGTCTACCTGTACTATGTCGTGGCAGTATGGGCAGAGGAAGGGAGCTATAGATGTGAGGCACTCCAAGGTATGGGGTTGAGGTGAGAATAAAGAATCTACTCTCGTTCTTCCCTGTCCTTCCAACTCTTGCTGTGGCCAAGTTCAATTGTGAAGCAGAAGTCACCCACGGAAGGTCAGAGCAAGGCAGTGGATCTGCAGCAGGTGTGTGGCATATTCAGTAGACCTCGCAGGAGGCTAAGCAGTGTGCTTAGCATGTTTCTAGTGCCCAAAAAAGCCAAAAGCCAAGACTCTCTGAAGGCCAGACTTCCTAGTGTAGGCCTATGATCCCAGCTACTCAGAAGGCTGAGGCAAGAAGATGACAAATTCAAAGGCTGTGTGGACTAGAGAGTGAGGTTAAGTTTGCCTGAGCAACTTAGAATGACGTTGGTTCAAAATAAAAGTAAAAGAAAGTTGGGGTGTAGCTCAATGGCACAGCATTCTTGTATGTGCAAGGCCCTGGGATCAACCTTCAGTAGTGCAGAGAAAGAAAGAAGAAGAAAGAAAGAAAGAAAGAAAGGAAGAAAGAAAGAAAGAAAGGAAGGAAGGAAGGAAGGAAGGAAGGAAGGAAGGAAGGAAGGAAGGAAGAAAGAAGAAAGAAAGAAAGAAAGAAAGAAAGAAAGAAAGAAAGAAAGAAAGAAAGAAAGAAAGAAAGAAAGAAAGAAAGAAAGAAAGGAAGGAAGGAAGGAAGAAAGAAAGAAA
>PVHP010025546.1:0-25425 GCA_004024765.1 Zapus hudsonius | reverse complement strand
GAGAGAGAGAGAGAGAGAGAGAGAATGAGCACATCAGGGCCTCCAGCCATTGCAAATGAACTCCAGACACATGCGCCTCTTTGTGCATCTGGCTTTATGTGGGCACTGGGGAATCAAACCCAGGTTGTTTGGCTTTGCAGACAAGCGCCTGAACCGCTGGGCCATCTCTCCAGCCCCCTTCGCCCCACTCTTCTTGACTGAGGCCATGACATTCTCTTTGGACTACTGGCCTCTTAGCCTGTCTTTGGTCTTGATTAATGGTTGTGCTCCACTGCCCAGGGTTGTGCTAAGGAGGAGCTGGCTGCCAATCATGGTGCCAAGGGAGCGTGGCAAACCCAGTTGGGTATGCATTGACCTTGGCCTTGGGTGCTCAGTTCCCAGCAGGGCCCATGCCCCAGGCCTGCATTGGGACTGGAGACCATGGCAGCCCTTAATTATGCTTATGTTCCCTCCCCACCACCCAGACGAGACCCTCCGCTGTTTGGCCAGCCCTTCCTCCCTGCAGGGCCCCGAGCTCCACGGCTGGCGTCCCCCAGTGGACTGTGTCCGGGCCAATGAGCTGTGTGCGGCCGAATCCAACTGCAGCTCCCGCTACCGCACGCTCCGGCAGTGCCTGGCGGGTCGGGACCGCAATACCATGCTAGCCAACAAGGAGTGCCAGGCGGCCCTGGAGGTCCTGCAGGAGAGCCCGCTGTATGACTGCCGCTGCAAGCGGGGCATGAAGAAGGAGTTGCAGTGCCTGCAGATCTACTGGAGTATCCACCTGGGGCTGACGGAGGGTAAGCCTTGGTGGACCCCAAGGAGGGTGGTGTTGGGTGAGGGGCTGGCCAGGGTCAAGGGCTTTGGAAGGAGGACTCAATGAAGGGCTGGGTGACCTGGCTTGCTCTCTATTCACTGAGACTGCCTTGAACCCAGAGGAAGTAGTCACCTCTTCTAGGAGGACAGTGGTGACATCTAGAGGGGTAGGATGAGGGGGCTGGGTGGGTGTGGCCAAGGTTGATGAGGGGGTGCGGTGGTTCTTCAGAGAGGGAAGTGGCGCTGGGTAGAGAAGGAAGAACAGTAGAGAGGTGTGGCACCCAAGCAGAACATTGCTGCCCAGAGGAACCAACCTCTGCCACTCTGCTGACAGTGCCCAGGGCCTTTCTCCCTTCACACCAGACCCCCATGGCTGGCACCGTCTCTAAGGCTTGGGACAGGACATGGGCAGCAGGAGTCATGTGCCTTGACCAGCTTGCCTCAAGCCTGCCCAAGGCACAACAAGGGAGCCTCTCCCCCAGTGATACCACCTCACAGCCCCCAACTTTCTTTCAGGGGTTTGAGGGATTTTCATATATTTGAGGAGCATTGTCACCTTGGCCGAAGTTCCATTGTTAATACAGCAAGTGGTTATTGAGAGAGTATTCCTTTAGATGTTGCAGGAATAGTCTAGAACAAGCTGGTGCAGTCTCTGCTTGGCATGAAGGTTCTGAGGGGAAGACACAGGGCATAGTAGGAACACGTGAGAGAGGCATCTAAGCCCTTGTTGAAAAGGGAAGAAGGAAGAGGAATTAAGGGTGAGCCAGGTGCAGTGTGTAGGAAGAGTGGAGACACAGAGGAAGCTGTGTAGCCAGGACTTGGGTTGGGGGTGGAACCTGATTGCAGAAGGGTAGAGTGGGAAGGGTGGGGAGAAGGTAGGGAGAAGTGTCAAGAAGGAAGGAGACTTGGTGGGCAGCAGGGAGTCTCAGTGGTGTTAATGATAATTTTAAGGGGGCTGATCAGATCTATGCTGCTGAAGAACTTTCTAGTGAAGACCTACAAGGACTTTTCAGAAACCATCTTTGTGACTCAGGCCAGGAGTATTGGTGGCAGCAACAAGAGAGTGTCAAGAAAGGGGAAGATGGAACTAGAAACTTCTTTGAAGGTTGAATCCACAGGTCTCGGTGACTTGTACCCATGAGGGTGGGTGGGGGACAGGGGCCAAGGAGGGCCTCCCGCTTTGTGTCTTGGGCACTTGGGTGGGCCATGGGGCTACTCAGAAGTGGCAGCAAGTGCTTTGTATGGAAGAAGGCAGGAGAATGGTGAATTTCTTTGGGGCCATGTGCCTGTTGTTGGAGCTCAGGGGAGGATGTGGGTCTGGAGAGATTTCAGAGTGGACAGGAGCTCATGGGTGAAGCCAGAGCTGAGAGAGAGTCGGCAACGTCATAGCATGAGGCAGTGAAGGACCCTGTAGTAGTCAGCCACCTGCTGCTGGGATGAACCTCCAAACTGGGCACAGTTATGGGAGGAAGGGATTTATTGAAACTACAGATTTAGGGGACGTTCCATAATGGTGAAAGAGGCTGGACACCTTTCACAGGTCCAAGCAGAGGGGGGGGGGAGAGAGATGCTATCACCAATTTAACACAGAGCAGCAAACGGTGGTGGGGGGAGATTTCTTTCCCTTTTATGTAGCCTCAGGGTGGGGTCTTGCAATCCTTTCGCAGATTTGTTGGTTTCCTGAGTCTCTGGAATTTCTTTCCTGCACTGGTCTCCCAGGAAGGGATGTTTCTAGCTTCCCTGAGCTTCTTACATCCTGCCCCCTACTGAGAGGCTTCCTTCCTGTGAACAACCTCAAAGACCCACCCAAGATTACTAAAATGATCAAGTTGATAACAAAACCTATCACACACCCTTTGGACCATCAACACGAAAGGATGGGTAGGAGAAGGGAATGTGTATGGGTGGTTGAGAAGGTGCCAGGGGGGAAGATGGGAATCACTGAGGACTCTCAACCGCTCACACACTTCTGGTCACTCAGGAGAGGGACAGAGGTAGCCCTTCCTTTCCTTTTAAAGATGGGAGAGGGCTGGGGAGATGGCTCAGAGGTTAAAGGTGCTTACTTGCAAATCCTTCTGGATGGGGGTTTGATTCTCTAGTACACAAATAAAGCCAAACACAAAAAGTGGAATTTGTGTGCATTAGAAGAGGCCCTGGTACACCACACACACGCACGCACGTGTGCGTGTACACACACACACACACACACACACAAATAAATAATATTAAAAAAGTAAAGATGGGAGAGAGTGGAGCAGTTTAAATTTCAGGGGAGGATGGAGAATCTTGGGGGATGAAGATAAGAAGGTCCTCTGTGTACTGGCCTGTTCTATGAGCCCAGGGCCAAGATGTGGAGAGGATTAGCCCCAGGTCAGAGAGGAGCTCCCTGCAGGGAAGGAGGACTCCAGCCACACAGGTGAAGTCTGGATAGAAAGGATGCGGGGGTCCGCAGAAGTCATCAGGAAGGCTCAAACACTCTCTGAACATAGGAACAGGAAATTTTTGTATAATTATTAATGCTAACACTGACGTTCACAATAGAGTAATTTCACATGTGTTAGGTGTCTGCTTCTTCCTAACAACTGCATTCCTGGAGCTGGAAACAAAGAGGGAAATGTCGTCCTAAGGCATGTACACTTTGTTGTACGTGATGGAAGGAACTGTTCCTCCCAAGCTTTCTTCTGGAACATAAGCCATGAACTCTCTTGTTTCCAGGATGGGGCAGTTTTGCTTTCTGTTTTCTTCCTAAGAGCCTCTGGCATCAACCCCTCCAGGACATTGGACAGCTGCTAGGGGTGGGCTTGCTGGGGCTGCACAGGGCACCAATGGGGACCAGGGTGGCTCCCCCTGCACCCACATGAGGGAGGCTGGAGAAGTGAAATGCTTCATTTGGTTTGGTGGCAGCTGTAGTGTGATGCCATGTACGTCTAGCTGGGCACCTCTGTGTGGTACCTGTGGCCCACTGGGACTTGGGGGGGACTCACTGCACATAGCTGTCTCTGTTTCCAAGCTTAGAGCTAGTTTTTGAGTTTATCTACGCAATGGCCCCCTGTATGCCTCAGTAGTTGGTGGCATTGCAGAAACCTCAGTCCTACCCTTGCCATGTACTTGCTGAGAGATAATACCCTGGATAAACATGTCCTAGCTTGTTCCCTTCTGCAGAAACTTGCCTCTTCTCCCTAGGAGGTTCCATGTTCTCCTGGGTCTCAGGGCAGGGCTCCATTAGAGGAAGCTAGGAGGCCTGAGAACAGCAGGTCACATCCCTGTGAGTGACAGGGTCTACCTCAGAGTTAATTATTCATGCTGGGGTTGAGCTGTTTCCCTGGTGAGGGTATAGGTACCTTTTCTCTGATCCTTAACACTGCTTAATAGCTGGGCTGGGTCTGGAGGAGAGGGCAAAGACCCACGGAGAGAGGAGAGATGAGGGAAGGACTGAACTTTCCTTCTTGCTGTCTCTCTGGCCTGAGGTGGGTGACACTCACCCTTGACTCCTTCTACTCGAAGCCAGAACTCTCTGTCTGCATACAGAGTTGGGGTGACCAGGGAGGAAGGGAGTAAGCTGTGGTAGGCGTGTGGCCCCAGGACTTAGCAAACTTGAATTGCATGCAGAGTATATGGATCCTGTTTGTAGGGGAGGCCGAGGAACAGAGAGGTGGAATAAGCTTTCCAGGACATACAGTGAGCTGGTGGCTGAGCCCAGGCTAGGAGCCAGGGTCCTCATATATTATTCAGGTTCCTTTCTACTGTGCCAGGGGTGATCCCATGATCGGGAGACCTGTTGTCATCTGTTATCACCAATCTCAGTATTTTCATAGGTGGCTCTGAAGTTCAGGGTCCTCTTCTTTTGACCCTGAAGAGCATAGCTCTGTCCCGTAAGCCAATTCCCAATATCTGTATCCTGGATCGGGCTTCACTGGCTCTAGCCTGGGATTTTCTGGTGCATCAAGCTGTAGGAACAGGCCATTTAAATGAGGGAGTCTTACGATGCATCCCAAGTACTCAGTATCGGTAGCACAGGCTGCCCCTCATCCAGGTACAGGGCAGTATCTCTGCAGTTGGGAAGGATGGGCCTTTTTTTGGGTAACAGCCCAGTGGGCAGCAACACCCTGGCCACAGTGCCCAGTGAAGAGGCATGTGGTTTCAATGATGCTGTAATGCTCCGGAGAGTGTCATAGAATGTGAGCACTGTGCTCTGGGCTCAGCTGGCACACTAGGACACCTGGAGAAGTTACCTAATGTCTCTGTGCCCCTTGTTAGCACAGTAGGGGAGCAACAATGGGAAATAGAATGAACTAGTTGTCTAAAGAGTGTTTTGGGCTGTGGGCACACAGAAAGCACATTGCAACCCTATTTTATCGTAACAGCGATTCCCAGGCTCTTGGATTATGCGGTCCCTAATGTGACAATGCTTGGGTCCCCGCCCCTAGGAATATCCTGGGGAAAAGGGTAAGTGAAGCCCCCAAGGGTGAAATGGTAGGCTGGCGAGGGGCCTGAAGTCCAAGAAGACTACATAGAGGCCATAAAGATGTCTGGGGTTAGACAGGATCAGTAGCAGATTCCAGTGGGGCATACACTGTAGGTGCTGGCCATTGCCTGGCTCCTGGGGTTTCCTGTGACGTAAGGTGTCCATCTCACTAGGAGTGAGTCTTCCTTTGCCTTGTGCTTGGGGGGTTTATGCCCTTTTCTTGGAGTCTTACTGGCCCAGTAGCTCAGGGGTAACTGCATCTTCAATCCCTGCTCTCTGAGGTCTACTGAGCTGGTTGATGGTGATATCTGTTGGGTCCTCCCACACGCTTCTTCTAGGGGTGTATCTTCTTCCTGTCCACCTGGCTCTCTGTGGGCAGGGGTGTTTGCCCATGGACCTGGGTCCTTCTGAATGGGAAATCAATGTGCAAGGTGTGGGTCACCCCTATCTGCCCCGCCCCATCACCACACATGCACTCTGAGTGAGGTTGCATTGATTTCTCCTTCCTGGTCAGGTCTCCTGAGGGTATTTCCTTTCCTGCACGGTGTTGGCAGAGGGTGTGGGATGCATGATGAGGTGGTGGGGGCATCCAGGGCAGCCTGGAGCCATTTATCTTCTGTTAAAGCCTCTGGTACCCACCTCCAAAGCCCTGAGAAGTCCAAGGTGACTGTGGGGAGGATGGGAGGAACTTATGGGAGCAAGGGCTCAGGCCTCCCACCCCAGTGACTTTCAAGAGCTCCAGCCAGATTTTCTGATGACATGATGGGAGGCAAAGGGGAGACAATTCTGTCCTCCCGAGTGACCTTTGCAGAGGTCCTGCAGAGGCTTCCCAAGAGTCTGTTCTACATGCTCTAGTGGTAGAGAAATAACTTGTCCATACAAAACATTCGACTTTTTTCCTTCCACTTTGTGGAGGGCCATCCTATCTCTTACCTCTTTCACGGAGCAGGGCAGAGCAGTGGAACTTTCTGGGCCAGAGCTTCCGTCTGTTGGGAATGTCTCATGTTCATCTCTCTTCCAGGTGAGGAGTTCTACGAAGCCTCCCCCTATGAGCCAGTGACCTCACGCCTCACGGACATCTTCAGGCTTGCTTCAATCTTCTCAGGTAAGGGGCACTTACTGTGGCTTGTCCATTCTCCTCGCCTCTCTGTGGCATGGCTCCTGAAGATCTGGGCTTGGACTCAGGTGTTCTGGGCTTCTGTTGGCTTTGTTCTCCATTGGTATATCGCTTACTGTTTCTGAGCCTTGGTTCCTGGCTTGTAGACCATAACCAGATGGCTTCCCTCTCTTGATGGCTGTTTGGAGGGAAGCTTCAAGGACCTTATGTAGCACAGTGTTTGTCACTGATAGGTCTTGAGTCTGAAACTTGATGCTGGCCTGCTGTTTTGTCACTCATTTTGTCTCTGTTTCTTCTTTCCAGTTCCCTGGTTCTTCCTTTTCTTCTTGTCCGTGGTCAGGTTGCTTACCCACTTTGTGGCTTATGTTATGGGCCTACCAGTTTGGGTTGGTTCTGAAGTCTAAGTGAGTCAAAGGAAGCTGCAGGACTCTCACGAATATTCAGAGATGTTGGCCATGGTTGCTGGTACAGATTTAGGACCTTTACCCAAATCCTCCACATCTGAAATGCTCCAACTCCTGAATGTTTTGAGCACCAAGGTGATACAGAAGGGGGACATTCTACACCTGACCTTATGTGATTTGCCACAGTCCAAATGCAGGTCATTGAAAGTATTATTTATCATTACCTTCAGTTTGTGTATATCAGGTGTATATTATATAGAACATAAATTTTGTGTTTGGATCCCATTCCTAAGATACTATATAAACTATACACACATAATGTATATATGCGCAAATATTTCCAAATCTGAAATCCTGAGTACTTCTACTCCTGAGTTATTCAGATAAGGGACATTCAACTATTTTGCTAATGTCACTATTATCCAGTCTTCTCTGGGTTTTCCCTCCACTGCTTGACCCACAAGAGAAGCACCTGAGAGTGATTCCTTCCCCTTGGCTGTTCCCTTTCTGTGCCTTCACCAGGGATCGTGACGGTCTCTCTCTTTGCCTCATAGGTGCATGCTTAGGAATAGAATGAGCTTATGGCTTTTTCTTCTTGGTGTCATTTTCTCTGACATTTAGGAGGCCTCAGGGATAGTTCCACCCCCATCTTGGAACTCCTCTGGGGGTGGAGGTTGGCTCTTCTAAGTTTAGGTGATCAGAGTGGGGCTTGTTCTCAGGGGTCTCCTAGCATCTAGCAGGGATATTCAACCTTTGAACCACTGTCTATGGTGCAGTCCATGATAGCTATGGATATTGACACACAAAATCATAACTGTCCTTAGAGCATTATGAGTTTTGTTTTTTGCAATTTTTGTGTATTTGATTTCATGGTTCTTGTGTGGCCTTTGTAGACAACAACATTATGTCACAGTGCCACACAAAATAATATGTATGCTTTGGTAACCCATGAGTCATAGTTTGGATTCCTCACTGTATTTAATGTGTGGCCCACAACAAATCTTCTTCATTGATGTGGTTCAGAGAAGCCAAAAGGTTTTCTCGCAGGAATCCGTACCCCAGGCTCAGGTTTAAAGTCTTCTGATGTTCCAATGGCTCTGAACCAAGTTTTCTCAATGGCAGTGATGGGGACAGTGTGCTTACCATCATCCTAAGAGTTGTCCCTAGATGCACTAACACTCCCCCAAAGTGCAATCACAAATGTCTCTAGTCATTGCCAAATGTCTCCTTGTGGGTGTGGGGCAGAAGCATGGCTCCAAACTGTAAACCAAAAGGCTTTGTAGTGAGACCTGTCTTTAGCACAAAATGGTCTCAATTTTGTTTTTTCTTCCATTATTGCCCCCCTAAGGAGAAAATAATAATCCCTTCCAACTTGAGAAATTTGTGTCAAAGGGTTAAGTTTTGGATGAACACCAGCCACTGTGATGTCTGCGTCTTAATTTTTTGCCCACCCAAGGCCCAATATTTGCTACCTTGAGGTGACAATCCCTCCAATGGAAGATGCTTACTCTAGGTCATTGGGACAGGGAAGGTGTGTGTGTGTGTGTGTCCCTGGTGGAGAAGGACACACACACACACACACACACACACACACACACACGCACACACACCTTGATCCTCCTGAGAAGGGAGACACTGGCAGGTGTGATAGTCACATTCTGTTTCTATTACAAATACTTGAGGAAAAGGTTTACTGAGACTCACAGCTTTTGAAGTTTCAGTCCCTGATTGGTCCTGCTGCTGAGAGCTTGTGGTACATTGCAGTGGGGTGTGTGATGGAGCCAAATCGCTTGTCTCATGCCTGGGGATGAAATCGAGGAAGAGAAAGAGATCAGGACTCAAAGGCATGCCTCAAAAGACCTAAAGACCTCCCACTAGGCTCACCTCTTAAAGTTTCTGCCATCTCTCAATAGTGCCAACCTGGGGATCAGATCTTTAATACATGGGCCTTTCGGGGACATTTAAGGATCAGACTATAGCCAGGCATAGTGGCTCATGCCTATAATCTCAGCACTCAGCAGACCGAGGTAGGAAAATTGCTAGTTCAAGGTCAGCCTGGGCTACATATTGAGACCTTTCTCCTTTGAAATATAGGCAGAGAGTGTCCATCTGGACATGGCCGTGGGCCCTGGTGGTAATTGGGGATGGTAGAAGTAGATGGGGATCTCAAAGCTTGCCAGTTACATTGAGCACCTGCCCCAACTCCCAACACATGGCCCTCCAGTGGGGTCCTAGAAGCGGCCTTGGGCTCAGAGCAGGCTCCTTCTTGTCTCTGCCTGTGGGCACACTGATAGGTCTCTGATCAGTCTTGTTTTCTTTAAGCAAGGTTGGGTCAGGTAGAAGACTGAAGTCCTTCCTACTGACACTCTGACTGTCACATTTTCTAGTTAGTTGAATTGGTCCTTGTGAGATAGTGCTTCATGGCTCAGATGCCAAATAAGGACACTTTTTGGAATATGTGTGCCATGGTAGGGAGGCTCTGAGGATGGGTCTAAATGTACCCATGTGCCTGTTACCTGTTGCTTTGCTACCAGCTGAGGATTACAGTGTGGGCAAGTGTTGCTGGGTTTGCTCTGTGAATGCCAAAGATCTGAGATCTTCACCTTCACCTAAGCCCCTGCTGCTTCCTGGACTCAACCTTTATATTTCAAGCAGAAAATCTTTACGTAATAAGCGTGACACTCTGTGGGACAAAGATGTTGACAAGACAAATGAGAAAATTACTGGATATTCAGTTTACTGAATCAACTTCTTGCTATCTGCTTCCCGGTGATATTGGCCCTATTCAGTCCTGGAACTCTGTGCTGTGGCCCACTGCCCACCCCAAGGGCTAGGTTCTGGGGGCTCTGGACAGCTGACAGTGCTCTTTTGGGACTTTAGGGAGCCTTTGGAACAGGAGGCATGGTTGCCTGAGGTAGGTGGCTATGATAGCTTTGAGGGTTAAAGCCTCACCCTGTTTCTAGCCCCACACTCGGCTTCCTCTGGTCCATGCCATGTGAGCCTGTTGCTTCAGGCTCCCACTGCTACAGACTAGCACACTCCAGCCACCAGGCCTTTCCACCACGATCAACTGGATCCTCTCAAACTGCTAGCCAAAACAAATCCTTTAGCCCTTAAATTGCTTCTGTCACAATGGCAAGAAAAATAACCAATATATGGTCCATTTTCATTGCCCCTGTTAACTCTGCTTCACCCAGAGCAGCCCAACACTGGGTGAATGTACAGCTGTGTTTGGAGAGACTTGGACACAGCAGAGAGGGAAGACCCTTGACCTGACCACCAAGAAGCCAAGTGGGCCATTGTGGGGAGATCAGCGGATTCCAGTGCGAATGGGTGCCACAAGTCACCTGTAGGGCCTGGGGCACATTGCTTCCTAGCTTTGAACCTCATGCTTCTTTATTAAAAGATGACAGTATGTGCTTAGAGCTTCCTACCTTTGTCTCAGGAAGGCACACAGTACCCATAGTGGCAGTATCAGTAGGCCCTGCAGACCAGCTTGGAGCTCAGGTTGTCACAGGTCCCTTGCCTGACTCTCCATGGGTGTCAAGTCTTGGCCCTGGTGACCTGAGATCCTGTATTAGGGCTTTCATGCTTATGAGTCTGCTGAACTCTATAGGACTGCATGCAGTCGGCTGGAAGCTGCGCCTCACTTCCAGGTACCCCAGCTTGGCTGCGGGTAGTCCTTTTACCAACCCTGTGTTGTGGCAAGCCTGTGTTGAGGGCCACAGGGTCTTGGTAGCCTCCTCTGGGCTCACTGCCCCCAGTTGGGACATTTAAGAAGGAAGCTTTTCTATCTTTGAGGCTCAATCTCTTACTATCATCTTCAGTATGAGATTTGGAGTTGTGGAGTTGTAGGGACCCTGGAGCATGTGTTCTTCATCTCTGCTGGGGTTCTTGGAAAGTTTTACTGGGATTCTGTTGACAAAGAAAGCTGCCAGGATTCTTGTTACACTCCATTCTCAGTCCTCCCTTCCTGTCTGACTACTTCTGCCTGACAGGCCCTGGGTTCAACGGTGGGTCAGCCAGCCTTGGCTTAAGGCCAGTCTGGCTGTGGTCTGACCCATAGCAGCAGGGACGTTGGTAGCATCAAAGGTCCTGAGTGATACCACCATGAGGCTCTCACGAGGCTTGTCTTGTTTCGTGATGCAAACTGACTTGGAAAATATGAAACAACATTTAAAGAAATCGCTGGTACAGGGGAAGGGCATGGACCTTGAGCTAAACAATTCTGGGTTTGAATCCTGGCTTGGCCTCTTAGGGATGTGTGTTAATTAGCTTTCTATCATTGTGACAAAAAGCCTGAGATAAACAACTTATAAAAAAAGAAAAGTTTATTTTGGCTCATGGTTTTGTCTGTGATTGCTTGGTACCATTGCTTTCAGCCTTTGTGGTAAGGCAGTTCATCCTGGTAAGAGTATATGGTATAGGGAAACTTCTCTCTTCATGACAGCTGAGAAGCAAACAGAGAAGGGAAGGGACCATGGTCCTAACTTCATGGGTATGCTCCCAATAACCTAACTTCCTCTCCCTAGGCACTATTTCCTAAAGGTTCCACCAATTCCTAACAGGACCATTATTAGCTGGGGACTAAGCCTTTAATACTGGGCCTTTGGGAGACATTTAAATAAATTGTGCTGGGCTGTGAGGATCAATGTGGCTTTTTGTAAGTTGGACGTGCTGCCAGGCTTGGTTAGGAGTCTTCAGTGAGAAGGGGCATGGTGAAGTTTGGCAGTTGGTCAACTGTCTGCTGAGTACTTGTCTAGAAGGCATGCAGGGGTCAAGATGCTTGTGGCAGGTTTCTGTGATGTTGTGAGTGTAGCTGAGGAGGCAGGAGAGGGTGGAAAGAAGAACAGAAGGAAGTGAGGGCTTCAGGCAGGGGTTGCACTGGGAAAGATGTTCCAGAAAGGTGACCTGGATAGTGGGGATATGGGCTTCATTGGAGAGTGAGGGACTTGGCTGGATATCAGTGTGAGGATAAAGAGGACTAGATGGGCAAGAAGCCACGGGGGCCAGGCATAAGTGACACAGAGAAGTGACAGGTAGATGGCATTTGATATCATTAGGCACTGCCTCTGTGTTCTGGGGGAGACCCCTGGGGGTCTGTAGGCCCTCCTTATTGAGTATAAGCATTGTTACCATGATGCATATTTAAGAAGTGCCCTTTTGCTTTCTGTAGTTGGAAGGGATCTTAAACATCTAACCATAAAGGAAACTGAAGTCCAGAGAGAAGAGAGAGAAAAACATCAGGGTTCATGGGCTTGGGGTGGGAGGGGGAGCTCAGTGGCTAAAATGTTTGCTGTGCAAATGTGATGACCTGGGTTTGGATCCCTAGATTCCATGGAAAGCTGACTGTGGTCATAAACACCTAATCCCAGTGCTGCTGTAGTGAGATGAGAGGTGGAGACAGGAGACTCTTCAAATGCTTTGGGCCAGCTAGCCTGGCACATACAGCAGCAAATAGCGAGAGATCTTCACTCCCACAAGGTGGACAGCAAGGATCAATGCTTGAGGTTGTCCTCTGATCTTCACAGGGGTGCCATGGTGTGTGAACCCCCCCAAAAAAAAAGATTATAAAGGAATAGACCTAGGGTTCAAGCTTCACTTCTAGCCTCGTCCAGTATACACATTTAGGCAAGTACCCCATTTTCCTCCTGCCGAAAATGAGACCAGCAGAAAAACCTGTCTTCCAGGGTTTTTACAGGGACCAAGTGAGACAATGCAGGTAAGTGCTTGGCCCTGTGCCTGGTATGTTGCATGGAAATATGTTTGCTATTTAGAAATGATCACAGAGCTATTTCTCCAAGGGCAGATGGCAGATGGCAGCAGGGGTGGCCTAGGTGGCATTTGGGAAATGCTTGTGTGCCTTTTGGTAACTTGATGTCACATCTTGTAGCAGAACAGTGCTTGGTGGGAGCTAGAGTGGGGATGTGTGGGTGATTTTTAGAGGGCAGTGGGACCCTTGGGCTCACCAGGAATCTCAGGTATAGATAGCCTTCCATTGATTGGGGACAGATGGAAACTGATGAGTGACCTGGACTTAGTGGCCTTTTGGGGCTTTAGGGTAGAAGGTTGACTTCTGGAGTGAGCCATGTTGCTTGAACAGTGTCCAGGGAAGGCCAGGGACGTTCTTGGTGGAGGCTCTGGTGGTATCTTTTGTGAGGGTGTGGGAGAGGAGAGAGCTTGCATACGGCCTCAGATGAGAGGGAGCACTGTTCTTCCCCAGGTGTGGCATGGGGGTTCTTCATGGCTCACTCCCACACACTGAGTACATGTGCAGTGTGGTGCTCGCCTCTTCTCTGTGCTCCCTGAATGCCTGATCCTGTGTTTTGCACCTTGTACACCTACATAGAGGGTCCTGGAATGGAGAATGGGGTGTAGACTTTGGGGCCAGCTAGTCCTTGCCTTGAGTCCTGGCATTGCTCTATCAGCTGCATTACCTCTAGTCCACTTGGCTCCCCGAACCTCGTTTTCATCATCTGCAAGTGAGGTCATCTCTTCTCAGGGTTAACACAGCACAGGACTGGAGGGAGCCTATGGCTTAGTGAGAGTGTTAGACCTGTCCAGGAAAGGTCACTGAGAAGTCCAAGCAATTGAGAGGTAAGCCATGTGTGCTGAGTTTTAGGGGTTCTGAATTGTAGAGGTGCTGTAGACCTTGCTGAGATACTGGAAGTGTTCACCAAAGGATGAGATTGGGGCGGAGCCTGGGATGATCGCCATTTTATTCATCCTGGCTAGAGCGTGTGGTGAAGACACTCACAGGTCAGACCTGTGCCCTCTCTGTCAAGGGTGTACACAGACACCCAATAAGGCACCCTATAGGTGGTTTATAATCTATGTGGTACAGACCAAGTGCTGTTACAAGATTTTAGAGGGAGGTGAAAACCAGCTGCACCTGGGGAATCAGGGATATCTTGTGAGGGGAGGAAACAGGACCCGAGAATGATATTTCTTGTTTTTTAATATTATTGATTATTAATTAAAGACAGAGAGAGGGAGAGAATATGAGAATGGATGTGCCAGGGCCCATTGCCACTGTAAATGAGCCTCAGATGCATGCACCACTTTGTGCACCTGGCTTTACATGGATACTTAAACCTGGGCAGGCTTTGCAAGCAAGAGTCTTTAGCCTCTGAACCATCTCTCCAGCCTGGAAATGACATATATAACAGCATCACAACAGGAAGACCTGGATAAGCTTGTGATGAGCCCAGTGAGCTCAGGTGACAGGCAGAGGGGAATGGGCCTTCTGGGTTTTCCTCTCTTGAGGCTTCCACTCAAGATTTCTCTGTAACAGAGTGTGAGGTGGCTGCTGAGTGAGGGGGGCTGGGTAGCTAGGTAGAGGGGCTAGGCTTCCCTTGAATGGAGGAGGAATTTACCCTCTGATTCCAGAGACAGTCCTCTATGAAGAATACCCTCGTGGTCCCTGAGGGGTTGGAGGAGGATTGGATCCAGCCAGCTCTGCTGGACACCTAGGGAAGTCCTTGTCATGCTGGCCCACCCCCTTCATCTCCCTGACCCACTGGAGCAGATGTGGGGCTTTGAATTTGCAGGGAAGGGGCCATGGGCTTTAGCATCCAGCAGGTGGGTTGTGCTTGTGATGCAGAGACCTGTGTGAGGGAGCCATGGGATGGGGGGGGGGGATGCAGGCGGTGAGTGGGAGGAGCATGTCCCCCGTCATGGTGGCTCAGGCGATAAACTGCTTATCCTCAGGTTGTCTCCCTGAGCCAAATGCAGAAGTGTGTTATTTAAATTTCAAAATCACATTCTTCTTCTAACAGCTGTCAGAGACTCTTAAGTGTCAAGGAAAATTGGGCATTAGCTGCTGTTCTGTCACCCTTCCATGCCCCGCCCCCTTCCGAGAGCACTCTGCAGGCTGAGGGGAGGAGGGGTGAAGGTGGCTGAGGGGCAGGTGACCTGTGGCTGTGTTGGTAGGTGGCTGAGACTATCCTTGTCTCCCCCCACCCCCGCCCAGGAGCTGGAGGGATCTATACTTCTGCTTCTCCGATTTCCATTTTCTCTCTTCTGTAAGGGCTGGGGACCTTGAGGCTCCTGTCAGCCAGTGGAAGGATTTGCTGGCACTAAGCAGGGTGTCGGTGACTTCATTTCTAGTTGCCTTTGTGTCTAAGAAAGAAATTGTTAGCAAAAAAAGAGCCAGCAAAGAAGAAATGGGACTCCAAAGGGAAGCTTTCTAATGGTAGACTTGCAGGTGCCACGGTTCTGGGGAGACTTGGGGTGAGGGTGTTTTCTGATGTCCTTCAAGTCGCATCATGCAGACAGTGCTTGCTGCTTCCTCCTCTTGTGCATGGTGGGTTCTGAGGGCAGCTGTGACATGTGGAGTGGTTCTTGGCTGGGCTCTTTCTGCTTTCACCAGCTCCTAATCTGGCTCGTGAAGGATTCTGTGCTCCTGGCTCTTGGCTTACCCATTAATTGCCCCCACACTTTAGTTAATCCAGAAAGAAGGCAGGACATGAGTGACATGAGTCCCCGTGTCCTCTCATGATGTCCGTCTGTCTATAGGCTCCTGTACCCCATGGTGTCTAGAGAAAAGGCCACAGTGAGTGGAGAGATGACGAGCGCGTCTGTGCAGAGTGCAAGGGTGCGTGGCACATGTGTGGGTGGTGTGTGAGGGCCGTGAGGTGGGGATGTGCATAGATGTGTGGTTGTCAGTGTGTTTGTGGGATGGCGTGTGCATGTGTGAATGTACATAGTTTGTGTACGTAAGGGTGCATATGAGGGCTATGTATATATACATACATATATACTCTATATGTATATAGATATGTGTATGTAAGGGTGCATATGAAGTCTATGCATGTATGTATATATGTATACATATATACTCTATATAGGTAGGTATATGTAAGGATGCATACGAGGGCTATGTATATATGCATATATACTATATATGTATATAGATATGTGTATGTAAGGGTGCATATGAAGTTTATGCATGTATGTATATATGTATACATATATACTCTCTCTATATATAGGTATGTGTATATAAGGGTGCATATGAAATCTATGCATGTATGTATATATATACATATATACACTCTATATAGATATGTATATGTAAGGGTGCTATGAAAGCTATGTATGTATACATATATACTATATTTGTATATAGATATGTATATGTAAGAGTGCATATGAGGGCTATGTATATATATGTATACATATATACTATGTATGAATATAGGTATGTGTATATAAGGGTGCATAGGGGGTGATGGGTATATGTAGATAACACATGAATTAGCATGTTTATGGAGTGGTGTGTATGTGTGTGTCAGTGTGTGGAGGTGAGGATATATGTAGGTATATTTTAAGATGTATGTGTGGGACTTTGTGTGTATACAGGTGTGTGTCTGAGTTTGTGTGTGGGGCAGTGTGGGGAATGATGTGTGTGCCTGTGCTCCTTTGTATGTGTGTATTTAGTGTATGACTGTGTGTATGTAAGTGTGTTATAAATGTACACTGGGTAAGTGTGTATAATAATGTGTATGGGGTGATGCATGTTTAGTGTGTGTGTGGTATGTACATAGGTTGCATAGGTGGTGGTGTTATGTGTATGGGGTAAGTTTGTGTGTGCATTTAAAATGTGTGTATGGGGTTGGTATGTATGTTTGTGAATTAATATGTGTGTGGGAGGTGATGTGTGTGCTTGTGGGGAGTGCTCTGTGTGTTGGGTGCTGTCTACAGGTGGATAGGGAAAGCAAGGGAGGGACCAGGGCCAGAGGAGTCCGGATAGGAGTGAGCAAAAGACAGTGTGGGCTTCCCTGATCAGGACTATTGCCCCTCAGGGAGCAGCCACTTCCATCAGCCCCCTTTCTTGTCTCTGGAAAGCTCTGGGAGAGTGGTCCAAGGTTGAAGATGGAAGGGCATTTTAATCTAGTCCATAAAGATAATGAGTCGTAATTTGTGTGTAATTTGGGACATCATTGTCTGGAGGCTGTTTCCATGTGGTCTGGGTGCTTGGGTGCCACATATTCCAGGGTATCCTGGCATCAGTGCCGAGGGTGCACTGGATGACTCAAACCAGGGTCTCTGCTCTTATGGAGCTCATGTGCTGGAGATAGAGAAAAACAGAAAACAGACCAAGCAACAAATTAACAAGGAAAATGTAAGAAGTGATTAATGCCAAGCAGAGGTTAAAATAGGTTGATGGGGGTGAGTGACCAAAAACACCCAACTCTGACTCACAAGAAGGACCCAGCAGAGGAAGAGCAGGGGAATGGTGGGGTTGGGACAAGTAGAAGAAGACCCCGGTGGGGACCCGTGTGTTGAAGTGTGACATGTGGAGGGCCAAGTGGCTGCCTCTCTGAGTGTGGTGGAGGTGATGGCATGGGGGGATTGGGGTGCAGAGGCAGGTGGGATGTATCACTGAGCTGATACAGGGCAAATAACAAGTTGGTATTTTTTTTTGAGGTAGGGTCTTGCTCTAGCCCAGGCTGACCTGAAATTCACTATGTAGTCTCAGGCTGGCCTTGAACTCATGGTGATCCTTCTACCTCTGCCTCCCGACTGCTAAGATTAAAGGCATGTGCCACTATACCAGGGTAGTTGAGATTTTTTTAAACAAAAGCTTATTTTATTTTTTGTATCTATCTATAACATATATATTTATAAATATGTATTCATGAGAGAGAGAGAAAAGCAGAGACTGGATAGATAAACACACATTATAGACACACCAGGGCCTTGTACCACTACAGCTGCAAAGAACTCCAGACACATGCACCATTTTGTGCTTCTGTGGGTCCTGGGGAATCAAACCCAGGCTGGGAGGCTTTGCAAGGAAGCTCTTTTAACTGGTTAGCCATCTCCCAAGCCCATGAGTTGGTATTTGATTGTAAGAGCGATAGGACACCATTGAGGGGTTTTGGACTACTGATCAGCAAAGTGTGGTCTATGTATTTGAAAGATACTCTTGTCCTATGGAAGAATAGATGGTGAGGAGGAGGCAGGGGCCTGAGCTAAGAGGTTACTACAGGGGCCCAGATAAAAGGAGGTCAGAGGAGAGAGAATGCATGGGCTCAGGATAGATTCTGCAGGTGCAAATGAGAGGGTGTGGAGCCAGAGTTCTGAAATAACTCGTATTTTTGGCTTGCACATAAATGATGTGGCCATTTACTAGGAGACCAAGATGAGGATAGATTGGGGTTTGAGTGATCAGAAATCTAAAGTCCAGGGATTAGGAATGTAGCTCAGTTGGTGGAATACTTGCCTAGCATGCACGTAGTCCTGGGTTTGATCCCAGCACAGCATAAACTGAATGTGGAGATGAATTCCTGTAATCCCAACACTTGGGAGGTAGAGACTGGATGATCACAAGTTCAAGGTCATTGTTGGCTACATGGCAAGTTGAAGGAGGCCAGCTTGGGATATATAAGTTCATGTCTGAAAAAAAAAAGTTCAGCTTTATTTGTGTTAAGGTTGAGGTGCCAAATAGACCTCCACCTGGAAATGCCAAGGTCAGGGTCGATAAAGTCATTAGCATATAGATGGTGTTTTAAGCCCTGGAAGCATAAGTCTGTAGTCTGAGAAAGAGACAGAGGCTGGAGCTTTCCAAGCAAGAGGGCTGAGTGGAGGAGGAACCAACTGAGAGGGTCAGAGAGATGATGCTCATACTGGTTTCTAGAAAGAAGTGACGAACTGGGCCAGGTGCAGCTGAAGGTAAAGCAAGAGAAGCATAGAAGAGTGACCATCATTCTTGGACACAGGGATCACCCCTTCCCATCTCCTAGAAGGTTCTTAGAGAGACTGAGGTGGACTTGGGAAGATCACCCTTCCTAGCTTTGATATGAATGGCAATGCCAAATAGATGGGGGTCCAAGGGGGCTTTAGTTGTGTTTTGGGATGGGTAATAATAGCAGCGTGTTTGCTCACCTCTGGGGATGGTCCCTAAGAGGCGGGACAGAAGAGGGTAAAAGAGGGTCCAAGGGATGTCCATGAGCAGTGACACACACAAGCACAAGAAGCAGGACTGTCTTTGGCAGGCAGGGACCTTCTCTCTCCTAGTAACAGGAGGCAAAGCTGAGTTGCAGGTGAGTTAGTAGGTTGGTTGCTGCTAGGGAAGGAAGATGAAAAAATTTCTCTGTGGATCTCTTGTTTCATCACAGAGTATGAGACAAGATGCTATGGTATTGCTTGTGTGTGCTCACCACCCCATCTGTATGTCCACATTCTAACCCTGAAGGTAATAGTTTTAGAGGGTCTTTAAGAGAGGACTAGGACATGAAGGTGTATCCATCCTAAGTAGTATTAGTGCTCTTGTAAGGTTGTCTAGAGATCTCTGTTGCCTCTTTGGACAAATAATATGGGCATAATAAAAAGATGAGTCCCTGAGCTAGCAAGTGAGATCTCACCAGAGAAGACATCTTGGTCTTGGATCTCCCAGCCTCCAGACTGTGAGGGATGAAAGCACCAAGTCTATGGTATTTTGTTATAGCAGCTTGAACGTACTAAGACACCATGTAGGCAGGTTAGAACAAAGTGGGAAGAAACAGTATAGATTTGGGAGAAGATGTGAAGTGGCCTTCATAGGACATTTGAGACTTGAGGACAGGGATTTAAAGGAAGACCAGTTTTCTGGGTTGTGTGTTTTTTAGTAACACTCAGCTGATGGTGTCAGCATGGAGTGCGAGGCATGCTTGGCTTCGCCACGCTTGGTGGTCAGTGAGTGTGTTAAGGGCAGAGGAGGTGAGGAGCTGGGGTGTTTGTCTGGAGATTGGGAGGTCGGGATGGGGAGGAAGAAGGTGTGAGGCGGGGTGGGGACAGTGGAGGGGCAAGGCATCAAGGTCTGGGGGAGGTGGGGAAGTTCCTAGAGTAGGACTTCCAGGTGGGGGGCGGCTGGGAGGTGAGGCAATGGTGGTCCAAGGTTGAGAGGCTTGATAGAGATATCAGTGCAAGCCAGTGCAGGGGTGTGATCATGGTGGTGGGGAGGGTGGGGAGGAAGGTGTGACGGGAGGTGGGATGGCTCAGTGTTGTGTAGACCACCCTGTAGAATGGAAGCCATAAGCATGGTGCCTGGGAAGGGGGGAAAGGGCTGGTATACCAGATGTGAAATCATTCTTGAGGAGGGAGTTGGTAGGTGACTGCCCCAAAGAGGGGTGGGGACAGTAGAGTGGTGTCATGACCTTCATAGGAGGACAGATGGCACAGGACTTGTGACGAGGACAAAGGAGGACCTTTGACCCCGCATGGGCCTGGAGGTTAGTTCTTCATGAGCTGCCTGATGGCCTCTTCTTTCAAAATTAGTGTCAAATAACTAAGTCACTAGTTTTTGTCAAATGCATTGATTCATCTAAGATTATTGCTTTAAATTATTTAAAAAGCTTTTTTTTTTTCGAGATACATGTTGAATGGTTTACATGGCTTTTGGGATTTTTGTGCAAATGGACTTTGTAACTGTATTTTAATATGTTACTCAGGTTTTTAAAATCTAAGGGTCACAAGGTGATGTCGATTTCCTGTGCATTTCATGATCAGTAAGCAAAGTTTTAGTTTGGGATTGGTGCCTCAAGTCTATACCCATTCACCACAAATAAAAAATATCAAGGAAGGTTAATCATACCAATATGAAATATCACAATTTTAGTGCTTGGTTGCTATAAATATAAAACTAAAACTGATATGCCACTGTGGGAATTGGTGTGAAAATGATAAACATTCTAAATATGACCATCTCCACACCCAGAACTATTTAAAAGGTATGGAGACCTCAGATATGGTTAAAAATCCCTTCACATGAGAAAGAATTTTAATTGCTAGAGCCTCAAAGTTAAGACTGATCTGCCTTTAGGTGAATTAGAGAAAGAAATTTAAAATGTGGTTAAAATTGACAAAATATAAAATGAGATTCAAAAGCATCCAAATTGATTTTTTTCAGTTGATTTCTGATGAATTTGCCATTCATCAAAGTAATTTCTGGCAGGTTGGCCAGCTTCTGAAAATTCAGATTCCCTTAGAGAGTTTTTGGGGGTGGCTGTAGTGTTGTAACAGGGCTGGGAGCTGAGGACTGGGACTCCAGGGCAAGCTTGAGGAGTGTGATGTCCTGGACATACAGAGCAGTGAGGGACAGGGCCTGGCTGTCACCAGGTCTGGACTTAGATTGACAACTGAAGGTCTTTGAGGTTGGATATTTCTTAGGAAAGCCGAAGTACTGATTGCAGCTAGTTGGTATAGGGCTGTGGGGGTGCAGGCTCAGAGGGGAGAAGGGATCCCAGGATTCCTCTTCCTTTCCTGTCACCTGTCTCTTCTTTGCTTTCCTCTCCTCCCCTGGCATACTGTCCTATTAGAGATTGGCCAACTATTGTGGTTGTTCTCCAAGCACTTAGCATTTTAGAATAAAATCCATTCTTAGTCTCTCCTAAAAGACGTAGTGGGTTTTCCCTGACTGACTGCCTCTTGGACTTCTGGTCTCTCTAACGTTTACCCCATTCAAGAAGTTCCACCCAGGGCTAGAGTTGTGAATGGGCTTGCTCTGTAACCATAAGGACTTGAGTTTGATCCCCAGAACTCATGTAAAAGTTGGGTGTGGTGGTGTGCATTTGTAATCCCAGTATAGGGGAGGCAGAGAGACAAGAGGGTCCCTGGGGCTCACTGGTCAGCCAGTCTGTCCTACCTGGTGAGATCCAGGCTAGAGAGAACCTATCTCAGGAAAGGTGGACTGGGCCTTAGGAATGAAACCTGAGGTTGTCTTTTGGATCCCACACACACATTACACATATGTGCACTTGCACACATGTGCACACACACAAACACACACACACACACACCTACAGTCATTCTACTCTTTCTTTTGGCTAGGGACATACCAACCTCATGCCCATCTTAGGAGTTTTGAATGTGATTTTCTTTTCACTTGGAAGTTCTGTGTGTTTCACTCAACTGGAGTCACTCCCTAGGAGATGCCGTCCTGCACACCCCACCATTCTCTCCTGAACATCTTGTTTTCTTCATTACACTTATCAGTGCGTTAAATTCTTTCATGTATTTGTGTGTTCATTCCCAGTCGTCCCGTTACTAGAACAAAAGCCCCTGGAGAGCAGGACTCCTCTTTTCTGTTCACAGCTGCAGCTCTAGGGCCTGGAATGAGTCAGTGCACGAAAATACTCGTTGGCTGATGGCTGTTTGACCGTTACCACAGAGCCACAGTGCCACTGATGGAGAGTCCAGTGTGTCAAGAGCCTTAGCGGGCACATGAGTAGACTCAAGTGAGCCTGCCATGAAGGCCACTGTGACTGATCATAGGGTTAGGTGAGCGCACCTTCCCAGACCCTTCGGCCTTTAGGATCTTACCTTCGTGTGTTGTGTTGATGTTAACAACAGTGTCACAAAGCACAAGAGACCAAAACTCCTTATTTACCTTAGAGAGGAAATGAGACTCAGAAAGGCACAGGAGTTCACCTGGGGCCTTGCACAGCTGGTTGTCCCTGACAGGTAGATACCGAATTAGAAGGCTCTCTGATCCCACTTTAGTTACTCAGGGTGATTGAGGGGCAGACATTCAGCTGTAAATGAAACTGAGGCAAGTGACCAGTGGGAAGAAGAGAGGGAAAATTGAAAAGTTTGGGTCCCTGTGGCTTGGGCTTATCACAGGAAGCTGAGCCTCTTGCTTCTATCCCCCCAGGGAAAAGCCAGCTTGTGGTTTGAAAGTTGACCTTGATGAATTAGGGGTGGAGAGAAAATAGGAGGAACCCTCCAGTGATGTTTAGGTGACAGTATAGAGCCCTTCTGATGGGGCTGGTCAATCATGTACTGTGTGTGTGTATTATGTGTATGTGTGTGTATACATGCATGCATGTGTGTATATATGTATGTGTGCATGTACGAATGTATGTATATATGTATGCATGCATATATGTATATGTGTATGTACGCATGTATGCATGCATGTGTGTATATATGCACACATGCATACATGTATGTATATATGTGTGTATGTATGTATACATGTATATGTATGTATGTGTGTATGTATATGTGTGTAAATGTATGTATACATGTATATGTATGTACATGCATGTATGCATGTGTGCATGCATGCATGTATGTATGCATGTATGTATATGTGTGTACATGTATGTGTGTGTATGTATGTGTTTGGGAAGTGGCCATTGGGGGAGCTGGGCCTCACATTTTAGGTATTAGGTTGTTAGTTTCAGCTTAGAATCACAGGTTGTGTGCATGTGCAATCTAGTCATCAGCCGCAGTGCCCTTGACTCAGTGGGTCTGGTGGGAGCTCAAAAGTCTCAGGTACATGGGAGTCTGAACACCTCTGCTCACAACTACTTGCCTTCTTCAGAGTTAATGTTCTCTGGTGGGGTTTCAGATGAGCAAGGAATATTTGTATTTCAAGAGCAGTGCCATTTAATGTATTAGATTTAGAACTAAGAGAGAAATAGGCTATGTCTGCATAGGTATTGAAAAATTCAAAAAGTGATTCAGTTAAGGAAAAAAATTACATTTCTTTTAAGAAATTAAGAATTTAGCCAGGCCTGGTAATGCAGGCCTATAACCCCAAATGCTTGGAAAGATGGGCTATAAAGTGAGTTAAAGGCCTGGGTAACTTAGTGAGTCCTCTCTAAAATAAAAAATAAAAAGAGGGCTGGGGATGTAACTCAATGGTAGAGCTTTTATTCATTCACCATAATCAAAAACAAATTAGGAGACTTAAAGTTAAATATTTGTACAGGTAATACTTTCATCAGGGACTAAGCTATATGGGTGGTACTCGAGTTTCTGGTTTGACAAACCCAGCTCTCTATAAATGTAGAACATCTATTAGGGAGTGCCAGTTTGAAGGGTGCCCATATGCCTGCAGCCCCTGGTGCCCTCAGTGTGGGCTCGCCTCATGCTGCAGAGTCCTGTTAACTCAGGGCAGCACCCTGCAGGGAAGAAAAGAAGAGCCAGGGTATGCAGTTAAGGCGGAGGTGCAGGAGGCTGGCATGGGTTTCTGTTGGTGAGGCCCACTGCCCTTCTGAAGCTGTACTTTTTCTTGTTTAGCCATCACAAAGGGGACAGGAAGAGGGGATAAAGAAGCCAAGATGTGTTCCCAGCGGCTGCGTCTGGCAGGAGAAATTGACTGAGGTTTCCGAAAGTGCCAGACATTATTAAATCCTGTTTCCCTCTCTCCTGGGCAGCTGCTTACCATTTAACTTCTAGGGTCATCTAAGCTCCTCTCTCTCAGGCCTGGGGGAACCCACAGGGGATAGGAGTGGAAACCTGTGTTGGGGACAGGTTCTCCTGGGTCATCAGAATTGGCGTGTGTTTCCAATTCCTGAGTCCCTGTGGAGTCCTGTGTGGTCTCAGCTATTTGCTTAGAGAAAGGGTGGAGGGAACTAGAAGGACTAGGTTTCTAGAATCTTCATCCCTGTGTAAGTTTTAGTTCAGAGACTATAGGCTGAGGTAGGCGAGAGATCCTGGTGGGAGGAACCAAGACCCACCTTCCAGGCACTGTGAGAGGAAGTCTGTGCAGCAGACATGTCACACAGGCTTGTATGCACTTGGCTCTGTGCTAAGCTTCAGCTTTGTGTGTGACAAGGGTCTAAGTGGGTGGCTGGGATAGGGTCCTGGGGGGGGCGCATTCCCTTTTCTCACCCAGCAGGATCAGAGGGGGCATCTTGTCTGCAACGGAGCCATATTGCCACATTTCTTGATTTTTTTTTCTAGGAAATTTACCAAGTCTGGGCCCAGGGGTTTACATGTCCTACCCTTAGCAAAAGCTTTCTCTATTCAGACTCCAAGTGGAAGGCACTAGGGCTATAATTACACTGGCATTAGCTCCGGAACACGCTGGGAGGAGGGGAACAGAGCACCTGGGGGGAACTTGACGCAGCCACAGGCCTAAATTAGCTGCTGCTCTGCTTGCAGTTGTCAACTGCTCCTCTATGGGGTCCGGTTGCCTCTCTTCCACCTCAGCCCCAGGCCACTCACTCTTTCCTCCTGCAAGTCAGCCAGCATCTGACAGGTGCAGGGACTGGAATGGCTCACCCAGGAGCACACCCCCAGAGGCAGGTCACACAGTAGCCTCTGTTCTGACTGGCATCCTTGGGTCCTTGCTTGATTGACAGATTGGTTGCCCAGCAGCTCTGAGTACTGCTCTAGAGGCCAAAGGCTCCCTCAGGGCCAAGTCCCTTGCCCTGCTGTCCACTGTCCCCTCTTGTCACTCCTCTGCCTGGTTTCCATTTCTAAGAAGAATAAATTGCTTTCTGTTCCTTCCGGTCTTTGCTCCTCCGTTCCTCTCTGCCTGGGATCCCTCTTCTAATCTCTTCACATCCTCTGACTCATCTCGCCAGTTTTAGTAAATAATTAACTCCATTCATGACCCTTTGGCTCTGGGCAGGACCTTTTCTCCTTGCGCTGTAACTTCTTCAGTGGAATTTGGTATTAATGTTGGCCCACAGGGGCTGCTCCTCTGTCCCCAGCTCTCTCAGGTAAGGTAGCAGCCCCAGTGGTGAGGAAAATGCCTGACACATAGTAAGTCCTCAGTAAGGCTATATTTACTGATCAGTTAGGAAAACCAATCTTGATTCCCTTTTTATCTTAATTTACCAACCCTGTTCCCTTTTTCTATCCCCCCCTTTTTTTAGAAATTGTTTTCTTTTTCTTTTAAAAATATTTTATTTATTTAAGAG